>CM038794.1:251759013-252067431 GCA_021764765.1 Vicia sativa | reverse complement strand
CTTTAAGGCATGGTAACTCGAGATGTAACCTCCTCAAAGACTAAACTCTCAACATCAAAATTGAAAGAAGGCATGCGGCTGAACAATCCTCCTGTTGAAATTTTTCGAGATAATGCTTGTAGCATACTTTAAATCTGTCGAAGTTAAGAAATCATATTTGGCGAAATAGCGATAACGGCAAAGTTTTACGAATGCTTTCTCATGACTTTAAAGCCTTATAGCTCCTTCGATACTCGACAAAATAAACTCGGTGTCATTAGAAAGAAGGCATGTGGCAGAACAACTTTGATGTTGAGTTCTCGATGAAAAGTTGATCACAAGCTCGCGATATTCAGCCTCGAAGTCATGCCGACACAAGCTGACTGCATGTTTTGAAAAAATTCTCTAAGTATCGTATTCTTGAAACAATCCACGTACACCACTTTGCAGCCCGTAACTCCCATGATACTAGACCGGATGACTCGAACCCGGTTTGGACAGCTCGCGTGACATAGAACAACTGTTTAGTTCGGCAAAAATCCGAACAGAGCTTTAATCATTGAATAAAAAGTGTTTGAAAATCGCAGTGTTCGATAAAATGCCTGGCCTGGCTGGGCAAGTTTGGTGCATGTCTTATGGCAATTTCCAACTTCAAGCCTTCATTCACGGCTCGTATCTCCCAGCTCCGACGTTCGAAGCGAAAAAATTCTAAACGAAACTTGTAGAATATACGGAAAACTCCAACTTTCATTTAGTTTCTTAGTGCGCGACGAATCAACGAGAAAACAGTCCGAACACGCACACCAACTGTTCGATGAAATGCGTCCACAACCATGGCAAGAAATGTGCATGCTGTCTTGGACTTTGACAACTTCAAACTACAAACTGCAGCGCTCCGTATCTTCCAGCTCTGACGTCCGAAACGAAAAGTTTCTAAACATAACTTGTAGATGGAATTACGAACTCCAACTTTGTGTTCAGAACTTTCCGTCTGAATCGAATCAATGACGAAAACAGCCCTGAACATGTGCACAAAAACTACTCGAACCTTACAAACATAATGAGTTCTTATTTTCCGAGCTTTATAACTTCCAATTCAGTCCCGAATGAATTTGACTCCTTCAACAAAGTTTTAGATTGCCATGAGATGAACAACTTTGCAGTTGAACACTTTCGATTCGAGCACAAACTGTGATAAAATCGACCTGAAGCTGTCAGCGAGCATAGAAACAAAGCTTCAAATAATTCTAAGTGTTGAATTTTGAGAAATGATAAACCGTGACTTCGAGCTCCGTAATTTTTGATCCGTTTCCGAATGGATTCGATTCCTTCAGCAAAGTTGTAGATTGCCGCTAAATGAACAACTTTGATTTTGAACTCGACTCGAATCGGCGCCTCAAAACACGTGTAAAATACCTGCGAGTCGAGCACTTGAACATGTTAAAAACACTCAAAATGTTAGTGTAAAACTTCAAAGTTATGAACTTCAACTTGAACTTTATTTTCGAATCAAGGCATTTGGAAAAATCTTCCACAAGAACAAAGTCGGATCTGAAATGCGCTCTTTCGACTATCAATTCACAAATTTCGACCACAGAAGGACGAGATCACGGATGCGGCAACATGAGCTCCGTGAACACAGTACTTAAAAGCAGAAAAAATTTCTAAGTCCAAGATTACTTAAAATGCAAAAACCTCATTTTCACCGATTCTTCGATTTTCTCAACAAATGATCGCATTTTCTCAAATAGACTTTTGTATAATTTTGACCGAAAACTCTGGGTCAAACTTTGACTTTTGTTGACTTTTGATACATGCACTCAAATATCATCTTATCCGTCGTTCTTGATTTTCGATGAATCGCGGCGGATCGATAAGCGTATACTTCACCTTCTGAAGACGTAGAATCAATTCGGGCTCAAATATTCGAACTGACACATTGTAACTCGAGCGTAATCAATATCCATCGATAGTCGATCAAACTCGAAACCTCAATTCGATAGATAATCGAAGCTTCTAAACACACATATCTTGCGTTTTGAGATGGCGCTTTGAAAATAACAGAACTTGAATTCATCTTTCGAGAACCAAACCTCTTCTTCAAAATTATACGGTTCATACGATTGGAAAATCGAACCCATGGTTAACGAATGATGATGTATGCAATGCATCTATTGATCAAGTGTTAGCCAATTATTTATTAATAAAATGAAGAGCCGAATTTTGGGGTGCAACGGGAAGCATTGAAGGAAGAGAGAAGGACTTTTGGTGTTCCATTAGAATTTGAATTCGATGAAGAAGAATAATGAATTGGCATGGGGGCAATAAACAGGTTTGGTATTTCCCATATGCTTAATGTTAAAATCTTTAAACAAAAAATCAACTTACATTTTAGTGTTAAAATATTCAAAATTAAAACCCCATCTCTAACCCGTCTCACCTTCTTCCTCTCGTCGGGCGCTGCGCCTCTCCGCCGCGTTCACATACCCTGTTCCTTCACATTAAGCTCTTCATCCATCCTCTCAACTCACTCGTGGAACACCACAACCCTCTGCTCCATGACCTCCATCTTCCCTTTCACCCTTCTCCATAGTAACAACCCATCTCCATAGCCGTTCACTTGTCGGTCTCTATCGTTCTGCTATTCCTCCATCATAACTTCATCATACCTTTAACCCGCTCTCTTCCGCTCCATTACACGACTTCGCCTACCTACCTCTCTCCGGTTCCTGCTGTCTCACTCTCAGCATCTCGAGCTCATGTAAGTAGCGGCAACATCTACATGTAGTTTAACATCACCGATTCGGTAACTTTTCGATCTCTTTTCATTTCTTCTACGATATATAAATGAAACATTTTCATTTCTTCTAAAGATATATGTTTAGGGTGTAAGACACTTTGAATGATGAGAATCAATCTCACGAGCTTTCAATTGATTCAAGTTTGTTTTGTTCCTTCTTTTACGATATGTTTATAGTTTGTATATCCTATGGCTTCTTCTGCCAAAATGTAGTTCTAAATTGCGGTTGCCATTGAGTTGCTTGCATTTGACTTAAATATATAGTTTAGCTGCGTTGTCACACCATAATTTATAACCACGCATGTCATGTTCTTGAGTATCTTAAGAAAAAAAAAAAAAAAGGTTTTTCATTTTGAAACAAATTGATGATGTATGCATAAACTTTTGCGAGTTTGGATTGGTTATGATCAACTAGCAAAGATTTGAATCTCAAATGATGATTCTTTCTCTATTGCCAGCTATCGGGTTTTCTTTTGTAACTATATTGGTTTGTTCTACTCATGAGTGCTAATTTTGGTTCTGTTTAACGCATTTTATTCATATATTGTGTAGGTTTCCTTCATCAAGGAGTACTTTTCTCGATCAAAGTTTCCAGCAAAATTGGTCATTACCACAAAATGGTTCTCCACCACAAATGGTAATTATTTTCTCATCTCTGTATTTTCCAGCCGGTATATGGATTTGTGAATGTTTGTAGTGGTTATTTATCACTTCCAATTACACTTTGTATGATGGTTGTAAAGCCTGACATAAAAAAATATTCAAACAATTTTAGCACCAAGTTTGTGACGTCCTTCAAAAAATGACGATGATGAGCTATGATGATCCGCTTTGAGGAACCCATTTTGCTAACATTAATCAAAGAATCCTTATGGTATTTAAACTTCTATTTATCCACAAAGTGCGATTATTTTGGTTAAAATCCCTAATCTACGATTTATTGAACATGATACAAAAATATACAAAATGATTTGGTCTTGTAACTTTCTATGACGATTGATGGCATGAAAAACAAAAAAGCGTGACAAGTTCAATTTTGAGGCACACATAAAAACAAGCTGTGAGAAGTGAGAACAAGTTGGATTGTGAACTTACTCTTGAGAGGCATCATGATTGTCGTTGAGTTATGACTAATGCTTTTATTGAATTTAATGAAAAAATAGAATCATATTAACATATAAACTGTTTTTTTCCAGGGGTTTAAAATCTTGATTTGTGTTTTTAATCGAGCAACCTTGCCTGAAGTATATAGAGTGGCCAAGCTTTAATGTCTGATATGTCACTCATTAGTTTATTGTTATTTTCGATTACAAATCATAATGTGTTGATTAACTTATTTATCTGTATGAATCCTTGGTGAGAATGACAACGACTCTTATTATTGTGGCATTTCTTCTTGTTGCATTATCGTCATTGATTCGGCTCTTAGCTACCTTTTGAATTTAGCTCTTCGGAAAAGCACGTATTACTGTAACCAGTTCTTGATGATGTTTTAATCGATTAGGTCCATCCTTAGCATTTAATTAATGACTTCTATTGTGAACTTGAAATGAATGACATAATTTTATGGTTAGAAGCGTATACTAATATTACTAAAACATATTTTGGAAGAACAAAAATAGAATTGAATATTTTCTATAGATACAAGCATTATCTATTGATTGTCAAGCATGATTATTTTTGTTTGAAGTCTCAACTTCCTAGTTGTTCCTAGTTTCAACTTCATTGCAACTTAAACCTAATCGGTGTAATAGAAGATGATTTTTCAATCGCTCCAAAATAGACTAAAGAAATGATCCTTACATTGGCTAATAGGGCGGATCGAGTTATAATAATAGAAAACATGAAATGGATTTTTGCAAAGGATGTATTGGTCTCAACCTCACGAAGTCTAGCATTGTCATAATCACTAAGCGAAAACGTGAACTCAAATATTGTTGCAAGTTTGCATTAAAACCAATACGAGTTGAATGAGTTCAATTAGGGATGGCAAAATCTACCACGTTTAAGCATGCCTTATAAAATGGGATAGAACATACATATTTGAGGATGTAGATTTAAAATTTTGTTACGCTGCGAAAATGAGAGTGGGGAGGACATGTGAGCCTTGCATCTCTAAAAGTTACAAATTGCAAAAATATTTTATTAATATTCACATTGTGAGTTTGCACCCTAAAATTATAAATTACAAAAATATCTTGTTAATGTCCACATTATGGTTTGCACCCTAAAATTACAAATTACAAAATATCTTGTTAATGTTCATATTGTGAGTTTGTAAAAATAGGTGGGATGACCATATTTACAAATTACAAAAATATCTTGTTAATGTTCATATTGTGAGTTTGTAAAAAAATAGGTGGGATGACCATATTAGAGGAGCATGTTTAAAATTTTAATATGTTTTGTGAAAAATTACAAAATGTTAATTAAAAAAAAAGTCTTGTCTTCAATATATATATATATATATATATATATATATATATATATATATATATATATATATATATATATATATATATATATATATATATATATATATATAGTATATGAGTTCTCATTTATTTATTTTATAAAAATGTAATTTATAAGATTTGTAATTTATAAAAAATACCATTGTAGGGTTGAGTTACAAAAATGTCAAACTTTATATCTATTTCACTTCAATTGTTGCATAATCTATAAAATTTAGAGATTTTGTCTGCCACCATCACACTTTCACGTTAGAATGTTTTTGAAACAAATATGTTTGTGAACCTCCTAAATATCTCATATTTTATTTTTAATCCATTAAAAATTTCTTCATGAATGGTCCTCCTAAACTTTTGCTCTATTGCAACTTAGCGACGATTTTTAAAAATTAGCAACTTATAATACATATGCGTTTATTGATTTGATAACTTATCGGTTGAATTAATGTGAATTAGCGAATGAAATTTTTAGGAGTATCATTCTTTGAAGGAAATTTTATGGGACTAAAGTGAAATATAAAGCTTTAGGAGGACTACAAACTATTTAAACCTATTCTTTTAAGGGACTAAAAGTGAAATATAAGAGCTTTAGGAGGACTACAAACTTATTTTACCTCTCTTATGTTTATTTATTTATATTTAGATGATATTGATATTTCGGTTTATAAGCAGTGCTAAAAGCAATTGACACGATGCAAAAATTAGCGGAGGAAAATATTTCAAGTTTTCATCTTTTACTCTTTGTTTTATAAATTTACGTGTCGCGTAAATCATAAAATGTGCTCTCCTAATTTTTGATACATTTCTAAGTCTCGTTTTTTACGTAAGCGTTTAAAACCGAGTATTCTTATTATCATTTTATTTCGATTTTAACCATTTCAAAATTTTTCTTTAATCTATGAGACCCGTAGTTTATTTTAATGTGCTCATTTTATTTTTCGGATAATTTATTGTCCGAATTTATATCATTTTGACAATTTTAGGTGTCCATTTTTATCTCCAAAATTAAAACAAAAATGTTGTTGGATAGATTATTTTTTATCTTTTGGGCTTTGTGGCCCATTTTGTCAAAAGGGCATTTTGGGCATTATTAAAAATTGCTAAACCTAGTTTTTGTAATATATATGTGTGTATAATTGGAGGGCGGGGTAAAAAAAAGCGGAACATTGGAGCGGATTGAAAAGCAGAAACCAATTTGAAAATTATAAACAAAAAATCTCTCCACGCTTCTTCTTGACCCCATCATTTGAAATCCAACCACCATACTTCCTCCTTCACCATTCCAAGATATTCACTCAGTACCCTTCATCCTCTCTACACCGCTCCTTTCCTCACCGCTGCATCAGTCCTTCCCATCCACCAAAACGACTCCGTCTTCTTTACTAGTAACTCCTTTAAACCCCATCTCTAACCCGTCTCACCTTCTTCCTCTCATTTGGGCTATCGCGCCTCTCCGCCCGCCATTCACATACCCTGTTCCTTCTATTAAGCTCTTCATCCATCCTCAACTCACTTGAACACCTGACCCTCTGTTTCGCGCGACCTCCATCTTCCCTTTCACCCTTCTCACGGTAGTAACAACCCATCTCCATAGCGTTCCCATGCTCGGTCTCTATCTGCTATTCCTCAACATCATAACCTTCATCATACCTTTAACCTCTCTTCCGCTCCATTACGACTTCCTCTGCCTTTCTCGGTTCCTCACTCTCCACTCTCTAGCATCTCAAGCTCATAGTAGCGTGGCAACATCTCGTAGCGGCGGTTTAACATCAGCGTTTGGTAACTTTTCGATCTCTTTACCTATGAGGTCGACATAATGTTGTATTGAATCATGATATATGAACATATTGCCATGATATGACAAATGTTTGGTAATAAATTTTGACAATTACGCATATTTCATTTATGGATTACTCTTGAAAAAATCTTGAAAAATGTTTAGTATGTGTTAATATGTGATGTAAGATCATTATCTTGTAAAATTTAACACAATCTGAAGCATTTCGATGTCCACATCTATGTTGTGAATAACGACCATGCCGGCGATATCATGCGTAGTGATAACAGACCCCTGTATACCGGTCGCGCGTTAGAAGTTGAAGCGGCGTCGCAGCAATGTCGGGTCGCGTGTGATTGGTCTGGTGGGCGGGCGCTTGATATGTGGTCGGTTCCACCAAAACCTAATTTAAATTGTTTTTTCATGTGACATTGTATAAGCTTTTATAACCTTAAAAACCTATTATTTTCTTACCGTTAGACTCTTCTCACTCTTCCTTTTCCATCGCTTGAGCCATCTCTTCTCTCTCTTATTTGGTTTTCCATCGCCGCTCATCTTTCGTTACATCTGCTTGACGGTATTGTTCCTTCATCCTGTTTCCTTCTTGCTCCTTCTTGTTGTTTCCTTCCGTCCCTCTACTGTTTCCTTCACTTGTTTCCTTCTTATTGGTTACATTCTATTTCCTTCACTTCTATTTCCTTCTTATTGGTTCATTCTATTTCCTTCACTTCTTCCTTCACTTGTAAGGTCACTCAAATTTGAGTTGGCGCTAAAATTTGAGTTGGCTTTTCGCTCTTACTTACAAGTGAATTTTAGCGTAACTCAAATTTGAATATGGAATCGGGCCGGTTCAAGATCCGAAAAGCCACCTCTATCGGTATATGCTATAAGGTCACTCGGCATTTACTAGTCAATTTTGTAAGCTTAAGTTAGAGCCACCTTAAATTTTAATAGTTGTTCAAGATAATTTATGGATACATATAACCCTATGTTTTCAATCACGATGCGAGTAGAATTGCATCCTATCGAAAATCTGAATTTATCTTTTCTAAAAATAGAAATACTTGGTTTATCGTTTAATGGCGGTCGTGAAAGATTAAACTCGTTCTGACTGACTCGATCTACTCCGCGGTATATGCTCTGTCACTAGTGAAAGTGGTCTTCTCTACGAGAAATCAAGCGGCGATATTCTTCTTCTAATTATTAATGTAAATTATCATTTTATTTTTTTATTTTTATTTATGAAATTTATATATATTTAATTTCTTAAATGCAAAATTATAATATTTTGTCAAATGCACTTTACATTTTCAATGCAGTTTAATATGTAATCTTCTAATAAATATTTTAATTTATTATTTTTACTTAATAATAACATTAATACTAATTTGAATATATCAATAATTAATCGGGATAATTTAATAAAGTCATTATTTTCTCTTTTATTTATTATTATTTTTTAATGCATGTAATATGAGACGGAGAGTAATAAATAATAATAATAATTTAGGAAGTGATGATTATAACATTAATTTGAAAATATTATTGTTAATGTATGAATTTAATTTGTATACACAATTTAACACATTTTTAGATCCGCATTTCAACAACACATCATTTTCTATAGATTAAAATTGGAAAATAAAAATTGGAATAAATATTCTTAAAATAATTTGAACAAATATTCAATTTATTTTTATCATTAAATACACCCCAAGATTCATAAATAGGATTTCAATGATGCGGTTCAAGGAGACCTTTTACATCACCCTTTTAAAATATCGGCAACCCTCATTTTACCGTGCGCGCTACGGCCGCTATGTTGTTAATCTCGGGCGGCGGTGCGGTCAACCCTAAAATGGGCGGCGCGGACACTAAATAAATAGACATTTAAAACATACTAGTATAATACCCAAAAACTCGGATGCACTGAGTCTTAAGCAACAAAATACTTCCAAATACATAAAATTAATAGCATAGGTTCCAATTCCAAATACCATTAAAAGGTATAAGTCTTAAGCAAAAATTACAACATAGTTTCAAATAGATTATAATAAAAACTCTAATAAGTCATAAAAGGCATAAGTCTAAATTTTAAAATAACTAAACCTATATTGTGAATAGCGGCCGATATCGGCGGCACGGTAAAAGCAGGCCACCGCTTGGGTTGTACCGTCAGCCGCGTTAGGGTGAAGCGGCCATGGATTAATATCGGGTCGTCGGTTCGGGTGCGGCTGGGCGGGCGCCGGGTTATGGTCGGGTCCACCCAAAACCTAATTTAAATTGTTTTTTTCATGTGACATCATATAAGCTTTTTATAACCTTAAGAAAACCCTATTATTTTTCTTACCGTTAGACTCTTCTCTCACTCTTCCTGCTTCCATCGCCGCTTCACCATCTCTTTTCACTCTTCGTTGGTTTTCCATCGCCACTCCCTCATCGCTTGACCATCTACTGTGGTATTGTTCCTTCATCCTGTTTCCTTCTTGCTCCTTCTTGTTGTTTCCTTCACGTCCCTCTACTGTTCCTTCCACTTTCCTTTTATTGGTTCTTCTATTTCCTTCACTTCTATTTCCTTCTTATTGGTTGTTCTATTTCCTTCACTTGTAAGGTCACTCAAATTTGAGTTGGCGCTAAAATTTGAGTTGGCTTTGCTCTTACTTACAAGTGAATTTTAGCGCCAACTCAAATTTGAATATGGTATCAGAGCCCGGTTCAAGATCCGAAAAGCCATCTACTATCAGGTATATGCTATAAGGTCACTCAGCATTTACAAGTCAATTTTGTAAGCTTAAGTTAGAGCCACCTTAAATTTTAATAGTTGTTCAAGATAATTTATGGATACATATAACCCTATGTTTTCAATCACGATGCGGAGTAGAATTGCATCCTATACGAAAATCTGAATTTAACTTTTCTAAAAAAATGAAATACCTGGACGGGTTTCCTCGTTGTTAATGGCGGCCGGCGAAAGATTCCGGCTACGTTTCCGGCTAGACTCAGTGCTACTCCGGCAAGTATATGCTCTGTTATCTGCTAGTGAAAATGGTCTTCTCTCTGAGAAATCCAACGCTGATATTCTTCTTCTAGTTATTAATGTAAATTCTCATTTTTATTTTCATTTTTTATTTATGAAATTTATATATATTTAATTTTTTAAATGCAAAATTATAATATTTTGTCAAATGCACTTTACATTTTCAATGCACTTTAATATGTAATCTTCTAATTATATCTTCTAATAAATATTTTTAATTTATTATTTTTTACTTAATAATAACATTAATACTAATTTGAATATATCAATAATTAATCAGGATAATTTAATAAAGTCATTATTTTTTTCATTTTTATTTATTATTATTTTTTAATCTGTGTAATATGAGACGGAGAGAGTAATAAATAATAATAATAATTTAGGAAGTGATGATTGTAACATTAATTTGAAAATATTATTGTTAATGTATGAATTTAATTTGTATACATAATTTAACACATTTTTTCTGATCCGCATTCCAACAACACATCATTTTCTATAGATTAAAATTGGAAGATAAAAAAATTGGAATAAATATTCTTAAAAATAATTTGAACAAATATTCAATTTATTTTTATCTGTTAAATACACCCCCAAGATTCATAAATAGGATTTCAATGATGCCGGTTCAAGGAGATCTTTTTCTATCACCCTTTTTAAAATATCTGGCAACCCCTCAATTTTACCGCGCTGCGCCGCTACGGCCGCTATGTTGTTAATCTCGGAAAGCGGCGCGGTGCGGTCAACCCTAAAATGGAAGCGACGCGGACACTAAAAAAATAGACATTTAAAAACATACTAGTATAATACCAAAAAAAAACTCAGATGCACAAGTCTTAAGCAACAAAATACTTCCAAATACATAAAATTAATAGCATAGGTTCCAATTCCAAATACCATTAAAAGGTATAAGTCTTAAGCAAAACATTACAACATAGTTTCAAATAGATTATAATAAAAACTCTAATAAGTCATAAAAGGCATAAGTCTAAATTTTAAAATAACTAAACCTATGTTGTGAATAGCGGCCGATATCGCGGAGCGGCACGGTAAAAACAGGCCCACCGCTTCGGGCTGTACCGGTCAGCCGCGTTAGGGTGAAGCAGGCGTCGCGGACGCAATATCGGGTCGCGTCGCGGTTCGGGCGCTTCAGACTGTAGCGGGTCGGGTCCATCCCAAACCTAATTTAAATTGTTTTTTTTCATGTGACATCTGTATAAGCTTTTTATAACCTTAAAAAAAAACCTATTATTTTTCTTACCGTTAGACTCTTCTCTCACTCTTCCCTGCTTTTCCATCGCCGCTTCAGCCATCTCTTTCTCACTCTTACCGGTTTTCCATCATTTCACTCACTCACTTCACCTCTCTTGTGTATTGTTCCTTCATCCTGTTTCCTTGTTGCTCCTTCTTGTTGTTTCCTTCGTCCTCTACTGCTTTCCTTCACTTTTTCTTCTTATTGGTTCTGTTCTATTTCCTTCACTTCTATTTCCTTCTTATTGGTTCTGTTCTATTTCCTTCACTTCTATTTCCTTCACTTGTAAGGTCACTAAAATTTGAGTTGGCGCTAAAATTTGAGTTGGCTTTTCGCTCTTACTTACAAGTGAATTTTAGCGCCAACTCAAATTTGAATATGGTATCAGAGCCCGGTTCAAGATCCGAAAAGCCACCTACTATCAGGTATATGCTATAAGGTCACTCAGCATTTACAAGTCAATTTTGTAAGCTTAAGTTAGAGCCACCTTAAATTTTAACAGTTGTTCAAGATAATTTATGGATACATATAACCCTATGTTTTCAATCACGATGCGGAGTAGAATTGCATCCTATACGAAAATCTGAATTTAGCTTTTCTAAAAAAATGAAATACTTGGACGGGTTTCCTCATTAATGGCGGCCAGAAAGATTCCCTCGTTATGGCTAGACTCGGTGCTACTCGGCAGTATATGCTCATTATCCGCTAGTGAAAGTGGTCTTCTCTGAGAAATCCAACGCTGATATTCTTCTTCTAATTATTAATGTAAATTCTCATTTTTATTTTTATTTTTTATTTATGAAATTTATATATATTTAATTTTTTAAATACAAAATTATAATATTTTGTCAAATGCACTTTACATTTTCAATGCACTTTAATATGTAATCTTCTAATTATATCTTCTAATAAATATTTTTAATTTATTATTTTTTACTTAATAATTGATCATGCATAAAATCCTCAGCCGAGATGGATGCCTGGAGGGAAGATTGTAGGGATCCGAGATAGGTCTCGTCCATAAAAGAGGGGATCTACGTCCGACATGGGTCTCGGGAAAAGGCATGAGGACGGCCTAGGTCCGAGGTGTAGCTCGGCAGGTTCTCCAATAAGAACGATTGAATATACGTTATGAAGATGAAGAGCTCCTAGAGTCTTTATGAGACGTTACTAGTGAATGATTACAAGCGGCAACGGCTAATTCCCTGCCTTCAAGGCCATGGTTAATGAGCTGAGGCAGTTACGAAAGGGAAGAAATAGCTTCAAGGAGGGAATGGTATAAATAGGGCTCCCGCCAGCGGGATAAGCAAGACAATAATTAGCTTGGAACTTGAGTTACGACACTTGAGTCTCCAAATCCCTAAAAATATCTTTAATCAGGTTTTTCCTGCAAGAACATTGGCGCCCACCGTGGGGCCTCGGTGAAATCAATCCCAGGCCGCACAAACATACTGACAAGCACAGACGACAATGTCTCAAGCCTCACCACCACCAACGGATCCTCCGGATCTCACCCAGCTGCTGGCCATGATTGATGACTTACGCCAGCATAACGAAACGTTACAAGACAACGTTCAAGCTCTTCAGCTAAAGAGTTTGGACGACGCCGAAGAGGCGGAAGGAGAACTTTTGGAGCCACAGCCTTTGTCCCAATGCAGGAGGATGCCGTACTGATAACTCAAACCCCTTACGGCATCGTATGATGGCAAGACAGATCCACAAGAGCATATTATAGCGGTCAACAACACGATGGCACTCATCGGAGCAACCGATTCCCTTAAATGCAAGTTGATGGCCGGCACCTTTAGAGAATCAGCCCTGCGCTGGTATATGGGGCTGCCTCGGTTGTCCATAGTAAGCTATCAAGATTTCAACCGAAAGATTATCCAGTTTTCAGCTAATCGACACCGCAAGGTGAACACCTCCTTTTCAACGTAAAAACGCGCCCGAGACGCTCCGAGATTTCATGGCCAGGTTTAACGAGGAGACTATCAAGGTCTCGCACCCTAATCAGGAGATATTTGTAGCCGCGTTCCAGCACGGCCTGAAAGCCGGACAGTTCAACGAGTCTTTGGCCCAAAAGCCCGCCAAGAGCATGGACGAGATCATTACTCGGGCCGAATGCTACGTAAAGGGAGAGGAAAGTAACATGGAGAAACGTGCTCGGGATTCTAAAGACAAAGGATCGGGACGCGACGAGCGAGCCCGGCTCCGAGATGCACCTGCCGCTCGGGATCGGCCTCGGGACAGGAGGTCACCCTACAACATTATCATCGGGAGACCTTCGTTTAATGCACTTGAGGCGGTGTTGTCGACACTGTTCCTGACTATGAAGTACCCCCTGGGTAACGGACGAGTCGGGGTTGTCCGTGGTGACCAGGGGTTAGCCCGGAAATGCTATAAGGATAGTTTGAAAGCCAAGAAAAAGTCGGGGCCGTCGGAGGCTTCTCCAAAACACGAAGTCGGTATGGTCGATATCGATCCTAGAGACGGGACGGGCGAGGAAGGACTTACCCCTCAGGAGGAGGTCAAGGATGTCCAGATCGGGCCGTTGCCTTCACAAGTTACCCATCCGACTAAGGAGGAGGAGGCCGAAATAGTCCAGGTGTTAAGGCAAAACCTAGACCTTTTTGCCTGGAAGCCATCAGACATGCCGGGCATTGACCCGGAGGTCATGTGCCATCATTTATCAATTGATCCTGGGATCAAACCGGTGTCACAGAGGAAGCGGAAGATGGGAGAGGAAAGGGGACAGGCTGTCTCGGAGGAAGTGGGGAAGTTGTTAAAAGTCGGTTTCGTCAAAGAGGTGCAATACCCAACTTGGCTGTCAAACGTTGTTATGGTGAAGAAGAAGAACGGCAAATGGAGGATGTGTGTAGACTTCACCGACCTGAATAAAGCGTGCCCAAAGGATCCCTATCCTCTTCCACACATTGATCGGCTGATTGATAGCTCCTCTGGTTTCCGTCTCCTAAGTTTCTTGGATGCATACTCGGGGTACAACCAGATTCGGATGAACCCGGCTGATGCGTCTAAAACCGCCTTCATGACAGAGAGGAAGAATTTCTATTACGGTCATGCCATTCGGTTTGAAGAAGGAGCGACCTACCAGACCGATGGATATGGTGTTTGCCTCGATTGGTCGAATATTGAAGTGTACGAGACGACATGGTAATCAAAACCCGTGCGGCATCATGTAATTGACATCGGGAGACATTCGCGAGAAAATTAATATCGAACCCGGACAAGTGTACGTTCGGGTTCAGCCGCAAGTTCTCGGGTTTCATGCTCACAAGTCGCATTGAGGCCAATCCTGATAAGTGCCAGGCGATCATTGACATGCGAAGCCCGACATCTATCCGAGAAGTACAGCAGCTAACTGGCCGTTTGGCCGCGTTGTCTCGTTTCTTGTCTTGTGCAGGTGACAAGTCTATTCACTTCTTCTCGGCGATCAAGAAGAGAGCTCTGTTTGAATGGACGGAAGCATGCGAAGAAGCGTTCAAAGGGATAAAGCGGTTGTTGTCGCCCTTGTGGTGAGACCAAAGAAGGCTCTTGATCCTATATCTGGCAAGATGTCGGGCGATCAGCTCAGCGTTGGTCCAGGACACAGATGAAGGAGAGCGTCCGGTGTACTTTGTAAGCAAGGTGTTGAAAGGTGCGGAGACCAGATATCAGAAGATAGAAAAATTGGCGTTGGCGCTTGTGACGACCGCCCGAAAGCTTAGGCATTATTTCCTTGGACACCCTGTCCAGGTAAAGACTAACTATCCTCTAAAGCAAGTGTTCAAGAAGCCGGATTTGGCCGGGAGGATGGTGTCTTGGGCCGTGGAGCTGTCAGAATATGAAATCAGTTTCAGCCCTCGTACCAGTATCAAATCCCAGTCTTTAGCTGACTTCATGGTAGAACTTGCTTCCCCGCCGGGAAAGGATTCTATTCAAAGATGGGTACTATCTGTCGACGGCTCTTCTAACCTTAAAGGCAGTGGTGCGGGGGTAGTGCTGGAGGGTCCAGGGGAGATAGTTCTTGAATACTCTTTACGTTTCGGGTTCTCCGCAAGTAACAACCAAGCAGAGTACGAGGCTTTGTTGGCCGGTCTGAGGCTGGCTTTGGAGGTCGGGGTGACACACTTGCTAGTCCGTACCGATTCACAGCTGGTGGCTGGACAAATGGACGGGTCATTTCAGGTAAAGGACGCTATCTTGGAGAAATATTTGAAGCAAGCCCTCGTGCTGAGTCGACGATTCGAAGTGTTTGAGATATGTCATGTGGCCCGGGAAGAGAATACTCGAGCCTGACTCGGTTGGGTTCTAAGGATTCTGGGATAAACAAATCGGTCATTCGTGAAACACTTCCCGTGCCTAGTGTCGAGAAAGAAGAATCCCTGATGGTTCGTGGGGACGACGGTGGGTGGATGAGTCCGATCATCCGTTTTCTACAACAAGATGTATTGCCTGAGGATGAGGGAAGGCTGCGAATCAGTGAAAATTTCATCCGGTTTGTGGTGGAATCGGGAAATTATACCGTGGGGCCTTGCACACTACTGCGTGTCGGAAGAAGATATGTCAACAGTTATGAAGGAGGTGCATGAGGGGGCTTGTGGAAATCATGGAGGTGGTAGAGCCTTAGCTGGTCGGATCTTAAGGGCCGGCTACTACTGGCCTACCTTAACAAAGGATTGTCAAGAGTATGTGGCTCGATGCTCAAAATGCCAGATATTTGCCCCAGCTATCCACACTCCGTCCGAGTTTTTGCATACCGTTCTGGTCCCGTGGCCTTTTTATCAGTGGGGGGCTGACATCTTGGGGCCGTTCCCAGTGGCTCCGGGACAATTAAAGTTTTTGATCGTAGCAGTGGATTATTTTACTAAGTGGGTAGAGGCAGAGGCTGTATCCCGGATCTCGGCAGACCGGGTGCGGCGTTTTTATTGGAGAAGTATCATTTGCCGGTTTGGGATACCTCGGGTTATAGTCTCGGACAACGGAGCACAGTTCGCAAGCGCCTCGGTGGTAGAGTTTTGTAAGGATCTCGGGATTCAAAACAGGTTTATATCCGTAGAGCATCCGCAGGCGAACGGGCAGGCGGAATCGGCCAACAAGGTCATCTTGAACGCAATTAAGAAGAAGTTGGACTCGGCCAAGGGGTTGTGGGCTCAATATTTGCACGAAGTCTTATGGGCCTACCACACCACGGTCCATTCCACAACCCAGGAGACCCCTTTCAGGATGGTTTTTGGAGCTGATGCAATGATCCCAGTAGAGGTAGTTTTACCCTCTTGGCGCCGAGAAAACTTTGAGGAAGAGGCTAACAATCAGGCCTTAAATGAGGAGGCGGATTTACTGGAGGAAATAAGAGATGCAGCTCATATACGGGAGGCAGCAGCAAAACAGAGAATGACCAGGCGTTTCAACTTACGGGTAAAGCAGCGAGGGTTCAAAGTCGGAGACCTGATACTTAAGAAGGTGACCGACCCCACCAAGAAAGGTAAGCTAGATTCCAACTGGGAAGGACCGTTCAGGGTCTCGGAGGAATTGCAGAACGGAGCCTACAAATTGGAGACCTTAGACGGATCAGAATTGCCAAGAACTTGGAATGTTGCTAATCTTAAATTTTATTTCAGTTAAATACGCTTATGTAAAAATAATTGATGTACTCTTTTCCCTAGGCAAGGGCCAGGATTTTTAATGAGGCATCTATGTAATAAAATTGTTTTCACATCGATCTAGCGACAAAATGGCGACGTCTCGCTAAGCTCGGTCTATGATCTTTCACCACGGAAGACTGTTCCCATGAGGAATACTCCTTGGTCAACCTCGCTTGAGGCTCGAACCCATTGGCGACGTCTTCGCTAAGCTCGGTCTATGATCGTCTTCATCACGGAAAGCTCTGTTCCTGAGGAATACTCCTTGGTCAACCTCGCTGAGGCTCTGAACCCATTGGCGACGTACTGCTAAGCTCGGTCTATGATCGTCTTTCAGTCACGGAAAGGCTCTGTTCCCATGAGGAATACTCCTTGGTCAACCTCGCTTGAGGCTCTGAACCCATTGGCGACGTACTGCTAAGCTCGGTCTATGATCGTCTTTCAGTCACGGAAAGGCTCTGTTCCCATGAGGAATACTCCTTGGTCAACCTCGCTTGAGGCTCTGAACCCATTGGCGACGTGCTGCTAAGCTCGGTCTATGATCGTCTTTCAGAAAGGCTCTGTTCCCATGAGGAATACTCCTTGGTCAACCTCGCTTGAGGCTCTGAACCCATTGGCGACGTACTGCTAAGCTCGGTCTATGATCGTCTTTCAGTCACGGAAAGGCTCTGTTCCCATGAGGAATACTCCTTGGTCAACTTCGGCTTGAGGCTCTGAACCCTCCAATCATCCTCGGCAGAGGCTCTGAACCTCTTCGCAGCAAACTATTAAGCTCGGAACCCGTACAAGATGAAAACATCTCGGAAAGGAGTTTCATCAAGTGGTCCCTTAATATTTCTCTCTAGTCTCGGAAGACCGGGATTACTTAGAGATGTGCGTGGCGAACAATTGTTATGTGCCTACTTCTAAGCCACTAGGAATGCTTGGTCCATCCTATGGCTTGGGGGGCTCACAGATACTACATAAAAGTTCGCAACTAGAAAAACTGGAAAAACTTGGAAATTAAATAAAGCAAATTCAAGTACACAACCCGGCAGGGCAAAAATTCAAAATACAAATCCAAAATACAAAATGCATCCGTCAAAAGGGGATGATTAACTAGGAAAACAAAAGGCAGAGTAATCAAGGCTTGGCAGGGGTAGAATTGGCATCCACCTTAGCGTTTTCTTCGCTAATAGTGGCCTCGCTGTCATCTTCGTCAACCTCTACCAGCTTCCCATCAACAACGGTCTTGAAGAAATCAACTTCCGAGATATCTATGTCAGGGTATAGGCAGTTGACTTGGGCTTTGGCACGGTCAAAAGCTAAGTCCCCGACATCTAGCACATCCATCTGGGATTTCTTCAATGTTTCCTTCAGCTCGGAACATGATTTTTCAGAATCCTGGAACTTGGTGGACATTTTGGCGAGATCATCTTCCAAGGTCTTTATACGTTTATTTGCTTCTGAATTCTTTTCTTCAAGACCTGTGATGGTGTCGGCAGCTTCGGAAAGTTTGTTTTTGAACACATCGTTGGCATTAAGAAGGCCCGTTATCGCCTAACCTTTAACCTCTGTCTCGGATCGGTTTTTCTTCTCTGGTCACCGACTCGAACAAACTTGGTGAGTACAGCACACCTCATCGTATGAGCTCACCTTGGTGATCTGCGAACCTAGATCGTGGTTTGTTCACATCGGTTGTGGCATTCGGATGATCATCTGAAACTTGAGGCCGTCAAAATCAGCCCTAATCGATTTTAGAAGGGCATGACCATAGCTACCTCCAGTGTCCTTTAGCAAGTTGGAGATGGCCCAGTCTGCCGAGTTGGTCTCATTCCCCATAACGGTCTTCAGCCTTTTTGGGATGGGCTCGGGGCTGTTCTTTCGCAGGCGCTTGGGGAAGCAGAGAGAATGATTGTTTCTGGGGCAGGGTCACGGGTCGTGACGTTTTTCTTTTTCTTCGGATTGCGCACTTCCAATCCGGCCAAATTGGACTTGGACTCGGAAGGTCCACCAGCATCCATACGAGCAGCGCGAGCCGCGGCCATCAGCTTCTTCTGTTCTTTCACTGACATATCAGTCATTTTGTCTGTGGAAAATGAAACAAGGACAAGAAGAGTAAGCATACAAATAAAGAAAAATAGAATAAAGCTAAATGAAAAAGCTTACCTAGGAAGTCGAGGACTTCCTCAGGAGATAGGGCAAGTAAATCTTTGACCCGGATCGGTCTGAAGGAGTCCAGAATTTCTAGGGAAAGGATCTCGGAATCGCTCAGGCTATCATAGTCAAAACCGGAAATAGGAAGCGGATCACAAGTCCAATAAAGAGGGAACTTATGATGCCCATCTGTACCATAGATAACATAAGGGCACCGAGGCCCACATCTAACTCGGATGAAACGCTCTTTGCCTTTGAAATTGGAGGTGTAGGCTTGAGGAACTTCTTTTGGGATGCCGCTGGCAACCCGTTTCCGCTCCGTGCTTTTATTTCAAGAAGGAAAAGAACAAACCAATGGTGGGGTTATAGGCAGGCCCGCATATTATTTGAAGGCCGGATGAAACCCCAACTGTTGGACGGAGTTGGGAGGAGCAAGGTTAATGGTGCGAAGGATATCGGTCTCGAGTCGGAGAGGGAATTGAATGTCAAACTCCTCGATCACTCCATATAAAAGTAAAACCACTGGTTTGACCTCTTGAGGACGGATCATCTGACACTCTCCCGGACTCACAAGACTCGAGAATCACGTCATCTTCGTCTCCGTAGCAGAGACATTCCTTAAGAGCGTGGGCGCGATTTCTTCATCTTGTATTAGGCTCCGTTTAAAGCCTACAGCTTCTCCTTTGATCGACGGTTGGTTTCATTATAAGCTCCACGAACCGAAGAGTCGGGTCGAAATCACTATCGAGTAAAACTTGGGCAAACCCTATCATGACTCTCTTTAGGTCGATTATTCTTTGAGCATTGCTCATCTCGCATGCACTCCTCAAACAGGTTTTACGTTCGTTTCCTAAGTGGATTTTGCGACCAAAATCATCGCATTCCCTAATGATGACCATGTTTAGAATGAAACAAAAAGCAATGTAGGAAAAGAGGATACCGAGTTTGGTGATCGATCGGTGAAAGGATGTGTTTGTAACGGCGGCAAAAGAGTGCGTAGGATTTGAAAATTTGTAGAAAGGATTTCTGGAAAGCAATCAAGTGAAATATAATGAGTAAGAGGAAAGGGTGGCGTCGGTTCGGTGCGGATGGATCGGGTGCTTGATCGTATGGTCGGGTCCACCCAAAACCTAATTTAAATTGTTTTTTTTTTCATGTGACATCTGTATAAGCTTTTTATAACCTTAAAAAACCTATTATTTTTCTTAGACTCTTCTCTCACTCTTCCCTGCTTTTCCATCGCCGCTTCAGCCATCTCTTTTCTCACTCTTCGCTGGTTTTCCATCGCTGCTCACACTCATCGCTTCAGCCATCTCTGCTTCAGCCAGGTATTGTTCCTTCATCCTGTTTCCTTCTTGCTCCTTCTTGTTGTTTCCTTCACGTCCCTCTACTTCTGTTTCCTTCACTTCTGTTTCCTTCTTATTGGTTCTGTTCTATTTCTTTCACTTCTATTTCCTTCTTATTGGTTCTGTTCTATTTCCTTCACTTGTAAGGTCACTCAAATTTGAGTTGGCGCTAAAATTTGAGTTGGCTTTTCGCTCTTACTTACAAGTGAATTTTAGCGCCAACTCAAATTTGAATATGGTATCAGAGCCCGGTTCAAGATCCGAAAAGCCACCTACTATCAGGTATATGCTATAAGGTCACTCAGCATTTACAAGTCAATTTTGTAAGCTTAAGTTAGAGCCACCTTAAATTTTAATAGTTGTTCAAGATAATTTATGGATACATATAACCCTATGTTTTCAATCACGATGCGGAGTAGAATTGCATCCTATACGAAAATCTGAATTTAGCTTTTCTAAAAAAATGAAATACCTGGACGGGTTTCCTCGCTGTTAATGGCGGCCGACAAAAGATTCCGGCTACGTTTGCGGCTAGACTCAGTGCTACTCCGGCAGGTATATGCTCTGTTATCTGCTAGTGAAAGTGGTCTTCTCTCTGAGAAATCCAACGCTGATATTCTTCTTCTAATTATTAATGTAAATTATCATTTTTATTTTTATTTTTTATTTATGAAATTTATATATATTTAATTTTTTAAATGCAAAATTATAATATTTTGTCAAATGCACTTTACATTTTCAATGCACTTTAATATGTAATCTTCTAATTATATCTTCTAATAAATATTTTTACTTTATTATTTTTTACTTAATAATAACATTAATACTAATTTGAATATATCAATAATTAATCAGGATAATTTAATAAAGTCATTATTTTTTTCATTTTTACTTATTATTATTTTTTAATCTGTGTAATATGAGACGGAGAGAGTAATAAATAATAATAATAATTTAGGAAGTGATGATTGTAACATTAATTTAAAAATATTATTGTTAATGTATGAATTTAATTTGTATACACAATTTAACACATTTTTTCTGATCCGCATTTCAACAACACATCATTTTCTATAGATTAAAATTGGAAGATAAAAAAATTGGAATAAATATTCTTAAAAATAATTTGAACAAATATTCAATTTATTTTTATCTGTTAAATACACCCCCAAGATTCATAAATAGGATTTCAATGATGCCGGTTCAAGGAGATCTTTTTCTATCACCCTTTTTAAAATATCTGGCAACCCCTCAATTTTACCGCGCTGCGCCGCTACGGCCGCTATGTTGTTAATCTCGGAAAGCGGCGCGGTGCGGTCAACCCTAAAATGGAAGCGACGCGGACACTAAAAAAATAGACATTTAAAAACATACTAGTATAATACCAAAAAAAAAACTCAGATGCACAAGTCTTAAGCAACAAAATACTTCCAAATACATAAAATTAATAGCATAGGTTCCAATTCCAAATACCATTAAAAGGTATAAGTCTTAAGCAAAACATTACAACATAGTTTCAAATAGATTATAATAAAAACTCTAATAAGTCATAAAAGGCATAAGTCTAAATTTTAAAATAACTAAACCTATGTTGTGAATAGCGGCCGATATCGCGGCGCGACACGGTAAAAACAGGCCCACCGCTTCGGGCTGTACCGGTCAGCCGCGTTAGGGTGAAGCAGGCGTCGCAGACGCAATATCGGGTCGCGTCGCGGTTCAGGTGCGGCTGGAGTGGGCGCTTCAGACTGTAGCGGGTCGGGTCCATCCAAAACCTAATTTAAATTGTTTTTTTTTTCATGTGACATCTGTATAAGCTTTTTATAACCTTAAAAAAAAACCTATTATTTTTCTTACCGTTAGACTCTTCTCTCACTCTTCCCTGCTTTTCCATCGCCGCTTCAGCCATCTCTTTTCTCACTCTTCGCTGGTTTTCCATCGCCGCTCACACTCATCGCTTCAGCCATCTCTGCTTCAGCCAGGTATTGTTCCTTCATCCTGTTTCCTTCTTGCTCCTTCTTGTTGTTTCCTTCACGTCCCTCTACTTCTGTTTCCTTCACTTCTGTTTCCTTCTTATTGGTTCTGTTCTATTTCTTTCACTTCTATTTCCTTCTTATTGGTTCATTCTATTTCCTTCACTTGTAAGGTCACTCAAATTTGAGTTGGCGCTAAAATTTGAGTTGGCTTTTCGCTCTTACTTACAAGTGAATTTTAGCGCCAACTCAAATTTGAATATGGTATCAGAGCCCGGTTCAAGATCCGAAAAGCCACCTACTATCAGGTATATGCTATAAGGTCACTCAGCATTTACAAGTCAATTTTGTAAGCTTAAGTTAGAGCCACCTTAAATTTTAATAGTTGTTCAAGATAATTTATGGATACATATAACCCTATGTTTTCAATCACGATGCGGAGTAGAATTGCATCCTATACGAAAATCTGAATTTAGCTTTTCTAAAAAAATGAAATACCTGGACGGGTTTCCTCGCTGTTAATGGCGGCCGACAAAAGATTCCGGCTACGTTTGCGGCTAGACTCAGTGCTACTCCGGCACGTATATGCTCTGTTATCTGCTAGTGAAAGTGGCCTTCTCTCTGAGAAATCCAACGCTGATATTCTTCTTCTAATTATTAATGTAAATTCTCATTTTTATTTTTATTTTTTATTTATGAAATTTATATATATTTAATTTTTTAAATGCAAAATTATAATATTTTGTCAAATGCACTTTACATTTTCAATGCACTTTAATATGTAATCTTCTAATTATATCTTCTAATAAATATTTTTAATTTATTATTTTTTACTTAATAATAACATTAATACTAATTTGAATATATCAATAATTAATCAGGATAATTTAATAAAGTCATTATTTTTTTCATTTTTATTTATTATTATTTTTAATCATGTAATATGAGACGGAGAGAGTAATAAATAATAATAATAATTTAAAGTGATGATTGTAACATTAATTTGAAAATATTATTGTTAATGTATGAATTTAATTTGTATACACAATTTAACACATTTTTCGATCCGCATTTCAACAACACATCATTTTCTATAGATTAAAATTGGAAGATAAAAAATTGGAATAATATTCTTAAAAATAATTTGAACAAATATTCAATTTATTTTTATCATTAAATACACCCCAAGATTCATAAATAGGATTTCAATGATGCGGTTCAAGGAGATCTTTTCATCACCCTTTTAAAATATCGGCAACCTCAATTTTACGCGCGCCATATGTTGTTAATCTCGGAAAGCGGTTGCGGTCAATCCTAAACGGGGCGCTTTTAAGCGGAGACACTAAAAAATAGACATTTAAAACATACTAGTATAATACCAAAAAAACTTCGGATGCCAAGTCTTAAGCAACAAAATACTTCCAAATACATAAAATTAATAGCATAGGTTCCAATTCCAAATACCATTAAAAGGTATAAGTCTTAAGCAAAACATTACAACATAGTTTCAAATAGATTATAATAAAAACTCTAATAAGTCATAAAAGGCATAAGTCTAAATTTTAAAATAACTAAACCTATGTTGTGAATAGCGGCCGATATCGCGGTGACACGGTAAAAACAGGCCACCGCTTGGGCTGTACGGTCACCGCGTTAGGGTGAAGCGGTCGCGGACGCAATATCGGTCGCGTCGCGGTTCGGTCGGTGGAGTGGGCGCTTATCAGCGGTCGGGTCCATCAAAACCTAATTTAAATTGTTTTTTTCATGTGACATCATAAGCTTTTATAACCTTAAAAAAAACCTATTATTTTTCTTACCGTTAGACTCTTCTCTCACTCTTCCTGCTTTTCGCCGCTTGATCTCTTTTCTCACTCTTATTTGGTTTCCATCCATCGCTCACTCATCGCTTGACCATCTCGCTTCAGTATTGTTCCTTCATCCTATTTCCTTCTTGCTCCTTCTTGTTGTTTCCTTCACGTCCCTACTTCTTTCCTTCACTTCTGTTTCCTTCTTATTGGTTCTGTTCTATTTCCTTCACTTCTATTTCCTTCTTATTGGTTCTGTTCTATTTCCTTCACTTCTATTTCCTTCACTTGTAAGGTCACTCAAATTTGAGTTGGCGCTAAAATTTGAGTTGGCTTTTCGCTCTTACTTACAAGTGAATTTTAGCGCCAACTCAAATTTGAATATGGTATCAGAGCCCGGTTCAAGATCCGAAAAACCACCTACTATCAGGTATATGCTATAAGGTCACTCAGCATTTACAAGTCAATTTTGTAAGCATAAGTTAGAGCCACCTTAAATTTTAATAGTTGTTCAAGATAATTTATGGATACATATAACCCTATGTTTTCAATCACGATGCGGAGTAGAATTGCATCCTATACGAAAATCTGAATTTAGCTTTTCTAAAAAAATGAAATACCTGGACGGGTTTCCTCGCTGTTAATGGCGGCCGACGAAAGATTCCGGCTACGTTTGCGGCTAGACTCAGTGCTACTCCGGCAGGTATATGCTCTGTTATCTGCTAGTGAAAGTGGTCTTCTCTCTGAGAAATCCAACGCTGATATTCTTCTTCTAATTATTAATGTAAATTCTCATTTTTATTTATTTTTTTTATTTATGAAATTTATATATATTTAATTTTTTAAATGCAAAATTATAATATTTTGTCAAATGCACTTTACATTTTCAATGCACTTTAATATGTAATCTTCTAATTATATCTTCTAATAAATATTTTTAATTTATTATTTTTTACTTAATAATAACATTAATACTAATTTGAATATATCAATAATTAATCAGGATAATTTAATAAAGTCATTATTTTTCTCTTTTATTTATTATTATTTTTTAATTCGTGTAATATGAGACGGAGAGAGTAATAAATAATAATAATAATTTAGGAAGTGATGATTGTAACATTAATTTGAAAATATTATTGTTAATGTATGAATTTAATTTGTATACACAATTTAACACATTTTTTCTGATCCGCATTTCAACAACACATCATTTTCTATAGATTAAAATTGGAAGATAAAAAAATTGGAATAAATATTCTTAAAAATAATTTGAACAAATATTCAATTTATTTTTATCTGTTAAATACACCCCCAAGATTCATAAATAGGATTTCAATGATGCCGGTTCAAGGAGACCTTTTTCTGTCACCCTTTTTAAAATATCGCAACCCTCAATTTTACCGGCGCGCTCGGCGCTATGTTGTTAATCTCGGAAAGCGGCGCGGTTCGGTCAACCCTAAAATGGAAGCGGCGCGGGCGCTTTTTAAGCGACGCGGACACTAAAAAAATAGACATTTAAAAACATACTAGTATAATACCAAAAAAAAACTCAAATGCACAAGTCTTAAGCAACAAAATACTTCCAAATACATAAATTTAATAGCATAGGTTCCAATTCCAAATACCATTAAAAGGTATAAGTCTTAAGCAAAACATTACAACATAGTTTCAAATAGATTATAATAAAAACTCTAATAAGTCATAAAAGGCATAAGTCTAAATTTTAAAATAACTAAAACTATGTTGTGAATAGCGGCCGATATCGCGGCGCAGGAAACAGGCCACCGCTTGGGCTATCCGGTCGGTCGCGTTAGGTGAAGGGCGTCGGGACTAATTCGGTCGCGTGTTCGGTCTAGCGGGCGCTTCAGTGGGGTCGGGTCCACCCAAAACCTAATTTAAATTGTTTTTTCATGTGACATCTATAAGCTTTTATAACCTAAAAAACCTATTATTTTTCTTACCGTTAGACTCTTCTCTCACTCTTCCTGTTTTCCATCGCTTGACCATCTCTTTTCTCACTCTTATTGGTTTTCCATCGCTCACACTCATCGCTTGACCATCTCCTTGACGGTATTGTTCCTTCATCTTGTTTCCTTCTTGCTCCTTCTTGTTGTTTCCTTTCCCTCTTTCCTTCATTTCCTTCTTATTGGTTCTGTTCTATTTCCTTCACTTCTATTTCCTTCTTATTGGTTCTGTTCTATTTCCTTCACTTGTAAGGTCACTCAAATTTGAGTTGGCTAAAATTTGAGTTGGCTTTTCGCTCTTACTTACAAGTGAATTTTAGCGCCAACTCAAATTTGAATATGGTATCAGAGCCCGGTTCAAGATCCGAAAAGCCACCTACTATCAGGTATATGCTATAAGGTCACTCAGCATTTACAAGTCAATTTTGTAAGCTTAAGTTAGAGCCACCTTAAATTTTAATAGTTGTTCAAGATAATTTATGGATACATATAACCCTATGTTTTCAATCACGATGCGGAGTAGAATTGCATCCTATAAAAATCAATTTAGCTTTTCTAAAAATGAAATACCGGACGGGTTTCCTCATTAATGGCGGCGAAGATTCCGCTACGTTTGCGGCTTGACTCGCTACTCCGGGTATATGCTCATATCGCTAGTGAAAGTGGTCTTCTCTAGAAATCCAACGATATTCTTCTTCTAATTATTAATGTAAATTCTCATTTTATTTATTTTTTATTTATGAAATTTATATATATTTAATTTTTTAAATGCAAAATTATAATATTTTGTCAAATGCACTTTACATTTTCAATGCACTTTAATATGTAATCTTCTAATTATATCTTTTAATAAATATTTTTAATTTATTATTTTTTACTTAATAATAACATTAATACTAATTTGAATATATCAATAATTAATCGTGATAATTTAATAAAGTCATTATTTTTCTCTTTTATTTATTATTATTTTTTAATGTGTAATATGAGACGGAGAGTAATAAATAATAATAATAATTTAGGAAGTGATGATTGTAACATTAATTTGAAAATATTATTGTTAATGTATGAATTTAATTTGTATACATAATTTAACACATTTTTTCTGATCCGCATTCCAACAACACATCATTTTCTATAGATTAAAATTGGAAGATAAAAAAATTGGAATAAATATTCTTAAAAATAATTTGAACAAATATTCAATTTATTTTTATCTGTTAAATACACCCCCAAGATTCATAAATAGGATTTCAATGATGCCGGTTCAAGGAGATCTTTTTCTATCACCCTTTTTAAAATATCTGGCAACCCCTCAATTTTACCGCGCTGCGCCGCTACGGCCGCTATGTTGTTAATCTCGGAAAGCGGCGCGGTGCGGTCAACCCTAAAATGGAAGCGACGCGGACACTAAAAAAATAGACATTTAAAAACATACTAGTATAATACCAAAAAAAAACTCAGATGCACAAGTCTTAAGCAACAAAATACTTCCAAATACATAAAATTAATAGCATAGGTTCCAATTCCAAATACCATTAAAAGGTATAAGTCTTAAGCAAAACATTACAACATAGTTTCAAATAGATTATAATAAAAACTCTAATAAGTCATAAAAGGCATAAGTCTAAATTTTAAAATAACTAAACCTATGTTGTGAATAGCGGCCGATATCGTGGCGCGTCACGGTAAAAACAGGCCCACCGCTGGTCACCAATCGGGTCTGGTGGGCGGGCGCTTGAGAGGCGGGTCGGGTCCACCCAAAACCTAATTTAAATTGTTTTTTTTTTCATGTGACATCTGTATAAGCTTTTTATAACCTTAAAAAAAACCCTATTATTTTTCTTACTGTTAGACTCTTCTCTCACTCTTCCCCTTTTCCGCCGCTTCCATCTCTTTTCTCACTCTTCGCTGGTTTTCCATCACCGCTCACACTCATCGCTTCAGCCATCTCTGCTTCAGCCCGGTATTGTTCCTTCATCCTGTTTCCTTCTTGCTCCTTCTTGTTGTTTCCTTCGTCCTCTACTGCTTCCTTCACTTCTGTTTCCTTCTTATTGGTTCTGTTCTATTTCCTTCACTTCTATTTCCTTCTTATTGGTTCTGTTCTATTTCCTTCACTTCTATTTCCTTCTTATTGGTTCTGTTCTATTTCGTTCACTTCTATTTCCTTCTTCTGATTGGTTCTGTTCTATACCTTGTTTTGTTATTTCTCTGCCAACAATTATGGCAACTACTCCTCCACTCTCATTTTCGCAAAGCATAACAAAATTTTAAATCTACATCCTCAAATATGTATGTTCTATCCCATTTTTATAAGGCATGCTTAAACGTGGTAGATTTTGCCATCCCTAATTGAACTCATTCAACTCGGTGTATTGGTTTTAATGCAAACTTGCAACAATATTTGAGTTCACGTTTGTTTAGTGATTATGACAATGCTAGGACTTCGAGGTTGAGACTCAATACATCCTTTGCAAAAATCCATTTCATGTTTTCTATTATTATAACTTCTCGATCCGCCTATTAGCCAAAAGGATCATTTCAAGTCTATTTTGGAGCAGATTGAAAAATCATCTTCTATTACACCGATTAGGTTTATGCCAGTTGCAATGAAGTTGAAACTAGGAACAACTAGGAAGTTGAGACTTCAAACAAAAATAACCATGCTTGACAATCAATAGATAATGCTTGTATCTATAGATAATGTTCAATTCTATTTTTGTTCTTCCAAAATATGTTTTAGTAATATTAGTATACAGCTTTCTAACCATAAAATCATGTCATTCATTTCAAGTTCACAATAGAAGTCATTAATTAAATGCTAACAAGGATGGACCTAATCGATTAAAACATCATCGAACTGGTTACATAGTAATTTACGTGCTCTTCCGAAGAGCTAAATTCAAAAGGTAGCTAAGAGCGAATCAATGACGATAATGCAACAAGAAGAAATGCCACAATAACAAGAGTCGTGTCCCTCACCGCCAAGGATTCATACAGATAAATAAGTTAATCAACACATTATGATTTGTAACGAAAAATAACAATAAACTAATGAGTGACATACCGTATTACTAAAGCTTGGCCACTCTATATACTTCAATGGCTAGGTTGCTCGATTAAAAACACAAATAAAGATTTTAAACCCCGAAAAAAAAGTTTATATGTTAATATGATTCTATTTTTCATTAAATTCAATAAAAGCATTAGTCGAACTCTAACGACAATCATTGATGCCTCTCAAGAGTAAGTTCACAATCCAACTTGTTCTCACTTCTCACATTTGTTTTTATGTGTGCCTCAAACCGAACTCGTCTGTTTTTTTGTTTTCATGCCATCAATCGTCGTTAGAGTTACAAGACCAAATCATTTTGTATATTTTTGTATCATGTTCAATAAATCGAGATTAGGATTTTAACCAAACTCTGCACTTTGTGGATAAATAGAAGTTTCGCAAATACCATAAGGATTCTTTGATAAATGTTAGCAAAATGGGTTCCTCAAGCGGATCATCATAGCTCATATATGGTCATTTCTTGAGGCGTACGTCAAACTTGGTGCTAAAATTGTTTGAATATTTTTGTTTCATGTTGGCTTTACAAATCAATACAAAGCGTGTAATTGGAAGTGATAAATAACCACTACAAACACATTCACAAATCCATATACCGAAGGAAAATACAGAGAGATGAAAATAATTACCATTTGTGGTGTAAGAGAACCATTTTGTGGTAATGACCAATTCTTGGAAACTTTGATTGCAGAGAAGGAGTACCTTGATGAAGGAAACCTACACAATATATGAATAAAATGCATTAAACAGAACCAAAATTAGCACTCATGAGTAGAACAAACCAATATAGTTACAAAAGAAAACCGAATAGCTTGTTGGCAATAGAAAAGAATCATCATTTGAGATTCAAATCTTTGCTAGTTGATCATAACCAATCCAAACCTGCAAAAGTTTATGCATACATCATCAATTTGTTTCAAAATGAAAAACCTTTTCTTTTTATGTTTTTTTCTTAAGATACTCAAGAACATGACATGCGTGGTTATAAATTGTGGTTGTGACAACGCAGAGAAACTATATATTTAAGTCAAATGCAAGCAACTCAGTTGCAACCGCAATTTAGAACTACATTTTGGCAGAGAAGAAGCCATAGGATATACAAACTATAAACATATCAGAAAAGAAGGAACAAAACAAACTTGAATCAATTGAAAGCTCGTGAGATTGATTCTCATCATTCAAAGTGTCTTACACCCTAAACATATATCTTTAGAAGAAATGAAAATGTTTTACGATATATATCGAGAAGAAATGAAAAGAGATCGAAAAGTTACCGAAATCGTGATGTTAAACGCAGATGTTGCCATTGTTTACTATGAGCTTGAGATGCTAGAGAGTGACAAGAGGAACCGAGAGAAAGGTAGAGGCGGAAGCGTGTAATGGAGCGGAAGAGAGTGGGGTTAAAGGTATGATGAAGGTTATGATGTTGAGGAATAGCGAGCAGAGATAGGCAAGGAACGGCTATGGAGATGGGTTATTACTGTGAGAAGGGTGAAAGGGAAGATGGAGGTCGCGAAACAGAGGGTTGTGGTGTTCCCGAGTGAGTTGAGAGGATGGATGAAGAGCTTAACAGGGGTATGTGAACGGCGGCGGAGGCGGTTCAGGAAGAAGGTGAGACGGGGTTAGGAGATGGGGGTTTCAATTTTGAATATTTTAACACTAAAATGTAAGTTGATTTTTTTTGTTTAAAGATTTTAACATTAAAATTAAATATATTTTTTTATCAATTTTTATATTTTTAACGTTTAGTTTAATTTAGTATTTTAATATTATTTGTTTTTTTATAATTTTAAAAATGTACCTTAAATAAACATATGTTACATAGACACTATTTTAAAATTAAATAAACATCAAAATTTTTAAAATAAAACATATTATTAATTATATGAGTATGTTCATACCACATAGTACAATTAGCAAATTATACTTCATATCTTAATTTTTTCTCAAGAGAATATGCAGTATAGAACAAACACTCCTTACCATTCCTTTTCAACTCCTTACCATGCTATGTGATAGTCCAACACTATTTAAAAAGCTCCCATGTACAAACTGAAAAAGCTGCAACGTTGGACTGTTTGAAAATGCAGCATATAAGGAGTGTTATTGTGTGTGCGATGGTGCAATGTGTCTAAGCATCTTTCATTCTTGACACTTACATTTTGATAGATCTAACAGAAAGTCCAAGCTCTATGATTTTTCGGACTTGACACTTACATTTTGATAGCTCTAACAGAAAGTATAAAATAACCTGCTGCAATAGTACAAAGATCATAATAACTCATTAATCAAAAGATCAAAATCATCCAACAATCAGAAAAAGGAAGATATATAAAGACTCATCTTGTCACTGTTTATTCAATATAAGGAATCACATTGAAATAACTTTGTGAAATTTTTTTAGAAAACCAACTTGAGTGAAAAAAAAACTTTCATAGAAAAAACATCTAGATAAAAAAGCTCTACCGATAAAAAAGAAAGAAGCAAACAAGTGGTTTTATTGTATGCACTTTATGTTAAAAGGTCCAATCATACATATTTGTGCTTATATTTGTTTACCTCCTCTATTAAGTGATATTTGTAAATACACTGTCAATTATTTGTTTATCTAACTGCATTTCTTCAAAGGGCTAGATGTTAGTAATATTCTTCGAGACAACAATTAAATTCAATAGATAAGAATTATGTGTATAAAATCTAAGATATATGTTAGTTGGACTATAAATATCTAAGTGATATCGTAATCCATCTGATTTGGTTAAAAATCTCTTTATATGAGGGGATTAGACGTAACTTCGAGTTAAGGGGATGAACCAACGTAATTGATTTTAATACATAATTTTCAAATAGTCAAGATGCATGTTTACCTTGACCCAAATCTCAAACAACTAAAACAACCATAAAATTGAATGTGACAATGGCCTGTGCCCCTACCCACCTAAACACTTTATACCAAATAGGAGACAGTCTCACACAAAACAAAAAGATGAAATATCGACTCTACATGCCTTGTTCAGTACACCCTAAATTAATAGAACCATACACAATTTGACGCCTCAAGAGATTATGCATAATTGACAACTTATGCTGAAGTAATTGCCAAGATAACACTGCAACTTTAAAAAACACCAAACTCTTCCAAATCTTAGCAATACCCCACACCACCCTATCCGACCTACTATCCCTAGAACCAACCAAAGCCAAAAGGCTATGATAAGGATATCACCGAGAACCCCAATTTTGGATTTGGTTTCCAAATCTACACATATTCCAAACCTATCATAACCACACCTGAGATATTGACGAGCAATTCCTCAAAATATCTTTCTCTCACACTAGAAAATCTTAGCTCCACCTAAAACTCCAAATCAATACCCCTCTCCTTCTGAAAACCCAGAGCACCCACCACGTGAACTTTTTTCTCAAAGATTAGAAAAACCTCTCGAAAGAGATACATATAGGAGTTGGCCCTTCACATAAATCATTCTAGAATCAAGTATTATGATCGTCCCAGATCATTTTACCACAAAAAGAAGCAAATTTGTCAGACACCGATCGATAGAAGACCCAAGTAGAAAACCCATTTCCACAAATGAGACAACTCATTAAGCCTACTTCCTACTCCCACACTCCCTCCCCCAAAGAGAATCCAAAACTCAAAGAAACATGCCTAGATGAACGAATATATCTCCATAACAAAGACTCATTCTCTAATATTCCTCCCCCTTTACTTAGCAAAGCAACCTTACACAACATATACCCTTACTTACTATTTTGGCGTTACACACTTCCTCGCTCTTCACCCAAGCAACCTTAGATCCACCTTTAGCTTCTCTTTAGATAAGACGCCTTCGCAAACCAACCAGCTTCTTCCAAACCAAGCCTAAAATCTTCACGAAAAGCAAGAGATCAACAAGACCACTATGCTACCTAAGCTCACAATTTTGTTTCTCCAAGAATCTTATCTCTTAAAAACTAGCTTTACAAGAGGATCCCAAGTATCTTCCTTCTTTGCGTTCTCCACCACGAGAATTCCTAATTACTTACAAGGAAGGAACCCACTTTACAATGTAAATACTCCTCAGTCTTTTACAAAGAACGACTTACCCACGTTGACTCCAAATAGATAACTAACTCATTTAATTGATAAGTAAAGATTCAATACACATAGATATAAAAGAATAGTATCATGTTTTTAAGAAATTGGACATTTTTTGTCATATACGATGTATAATAGACAATACAAATAAAATAAAATGCAAGTTCCTACAAAATCTTTTATAAATATAAATATTATGACATGAGAGAGAGGGGGAAGAAGGGAGAGAGTATTTTGAGTAAAACATTTTACAATTTTAGATAGTTTGTAAACAAAAGTTTATCTCATGATTTTGTAAGGTCAACATTTTAGCGTATGTTCAATCTCTTCCTTTTTGTAAACCTAGTCTCTTATTTTTGGACAAATAAAATACAATAATATTATCGATCTCCTTTAATTTTTTTAAGGTAAAATAATATCAATAATAAAGGGTAAAAGCCAAAATAAATTACAAATGAATAGACTATTGACACAAGATGTACCAAAATCCACACCAACAAAACTAAAAGGAAGAAGAAACACTACAAGGCTTACCAACAAATAAGCCACTTGAAGTAAACTCTAGAACAACCACCCTCTAAGAACTAGTCTCCAATGGAGAAACAAGTGAGAGCCCAAGTCAGCGGACCACCAACACCGAATTAAAAATCACCAAGGGAGGATCACAAAGAAACAAAATCACTCTCAAATTGGCCTAAATCTTGATCTGCTATTAATTAATCCAACAGGTAGGGCTCTGACGCCATTTTGTGAAGGTGAAAGAGTTCCACATTAATCTACCCAAAAACCATTTTCAACCCAATAAATATTGTTCTCGTCCACTTATTTCACATTTGTTGAAGAATCGGAAAACGCAATCTCATTTCTGACCCATCGAATGGTCCAAACCACGACATATCATATCATAGAAAAACCTCCCCTAGACTTCAAACTACCACCTAAATAAAGAAAACGCTCAAAGAGAATACTAGAATTCATAAGAAGAATTATTTGTCACCACTAACTAGTAGAAAAACCTTACACTAGACAATACTAAGTAAGTCACGAGTGTTAAATAAATGAGAAGTTGACTTAACAAAAACACTACATAAATGATACATGGTAAGACTAGGGTCAACAATCATGTCGCTCTTAAATAAGTTCTCTATAGTGGAGAACCTATAAAAAAGATACCAAGAGAAAACAATCTCACCTTAGAAGGTGCCAAACTTCCCCAAGTATGGGGGAGAGTCAAATTTCCTATGATATAGGATTAAATTGGATAACCGTAAGGAAATTAGCAATTCCAAATTTTCGAATCCACTTATCTTTGTCTAAGGAACAAAATATGCATTTGGATAACCGAGAGGAAATTAGCAACTATAGGTTTCCCATGAACATCGAAAGATCTCCACCTGAAGTCCAAAATGAGGGTCTCATCTACACATCTACCAATCTTTGCAACACTACACTTGGAATAATTGAGATAAAAAACAACCTATGGAACATATCCTTAAGAGATATGCTCCCAACCTAAGGGTCACTCCAAAAGGATGTCTGGAGCCTTGGTTTAACCTTCCTAGTGATACCATCCACAAACCAATCTAAACATGCTTGCTTAGAACCAAGAAGGGAAACTCCTTTCCACCAGGAAGAGGAATTATAAAAGCCTAAGTCTCTTCCATAACTTAAAGAAGAAGCAATAAAGCCACCACAGTAGGCAACAATGATATCTATCTAAAGACCATAGGCACCCGAGATAAGACATCACCTTCACTTAGTCAATAGGGTCAAGTTGACTAGGCAAATATCTCTCACCTATAAACAACCTTTACTCTTAGACATACACACATTGTCCCAATTAACCTAAGATATTATAGAATCTCCCCACATAAACCTTCTTTGAATTTGAACTATTTTTCTCCAAACCTTTACAAGCATTTTTCTAAATAGACAAGAAAAAATAGTGATAACATTAAGAACAAAATTGAGCAAAACCATCTCTTCCCCCCACCCTAACATACACGTGCTTCCAAGAATTAAGCATCCTTAGTAATAAGTTAACGCAAGGGGATCCCAAAGTAGCTTCACGAATAGGTATAGTTCCCACAGGCAGCTCCACGTAATTAAAACTTTTTTCCAATTTGAAGCGAAAGTTCTTATCCAGCTAGATGTGACTGTTTCGAGATCAGTAAATGATATTATCAAGATGTTGCAACGTCTACCTAGACGTTGAAGTGTAATGTTTGATGTATGCTTCAATCCTTAATGTATTAACTATTTTATGATATGAACTGTATTTTTAATTTGTGAAATTAGTATTATTCAAAGTTGTTTTTCTGTTCTATGTTCATAAGTGTACCAGCAATATACGTCCAGTTACAAGCCGAATATTACACTCTGATTTTAGCCTGCATTTTATCAAATCTTGGTGCGTCCCAAAAATATATTTATGGTTTTATGGACATTTGAGAAAAGCAATCCTCTAAGATTATTGTTCATTGATGATCAAGTATTATTCTTATTTATGGGCCCAAAATCTTTTAGCTAAGTTAAATTAATTTTGAATAAATATAAGAGATACTATACAAAAGTGGTTTCTTAAAATTGGGTTGATTACGGCTTAAACACACATAGTTTACGTTGGTTCATCCCCTTAACTCGAAGTTACGTCTAATCCCCTCATATAAAGAGATTTTTAACCAAATCAGATGGATTACGATATCACTTAGATATTTATAGTCCAACTAACATATATCTTAGATTTTATACACATAATTCTTATCTATTGAATTTAATTGTTGTCTCGAAGAATATTACTAACATCTAGCCCTTTGAAGAAATGCAGTTAGATAAACAAATAATTGACAGTGTATTTACAAATATCACTTAATAGAGGAGGTAAACAAATATAAGCACAAATATGTATGATTGGACCTTTTAACATAAAGTGCATACAATAAAACCACTTGTTTGCTTCTTTCTTTTTTATCGGTAGAGCTTTTTTATCTAGATGTTTTTTCTATGAAAGTTTTTTTTTCACTCAAGTTGGTTTTCTAAAAAAATTTCACAAAGTTATTTCAATGTGATTCCTTATATTGAATAAACAGTGACAAGATGAGTCTTTATATATCTTCCTTTTTCTGATTGTTGGATGATTTTGATCTTTTGATTAATGAGTTATTATGATCTTTGTACTATTGCAACAGGTTATTTTATACTTTCTGTTAGAGCTATCAAAATGTAAGTGTCAAGTCCGAAAAATCATAGAGCTTGGACTTTCTGTTAGATCTATCAAAATGTAAGTGTCAAGAATGAAAGATGCTTAGACACATTGCACCATCGCACACACAATAACACTCCTTATATGCTGCATTTTCAAACAGTCCAACGTTGCAGCTTTTTCAGTTTGTACATGGGAGCTTTTTAAATAGTGTTGGACTATCACATAGCATGGTAAGGAGTTGAAAAGGAATGGTAAGGAGTGTTTGTTCTATACTGCATATTCTCTTGAGAAAAAATTAAGATATGAAGTATAATTTGCTAATTGTACTATGTGGTATGAACATACTCATATAATTAATAATATGTTTTATTTTAAAAATTTTGATGTTTATTTAATTTTAAAATAGTGTCTATGTAACATATGTTTATTTAAGGTACATTTTTAAAATTATAAAAAAACAAATAATATTAAAATACTAAATTAAACTAAACGTTAAAAATATAAAAATTGATAAAAAAATATATTTAATTTTAATGTTAAAATCTTTAAACAAAAAAAATCAACTTACATTTTAGTGTTAAAATATTCAAAATTGAAACCCCATCTCCTAACCCCGTCTCACCTTCTTCCTCTCGCCGGAACTGCCGCGCCTCTCCGCCGCCGTTCACATACCCCCTGTTCCTTCTGTTAAGCTCTTCATCCATCCTCTCAACTCACTCGCCGGAACACCACAACCCTCTGTTTCGCCGCGACCTCCATCTTCCCTTTCACCCTTCTCACAGCCGTAACAACCCATCTCCATAGCCGTTCCCGCCGCTGCCGGTCTCTATCTGTTCTGCTATTCCTCAACATCATAACCTTCATCATACCTTTAACCCCACTCTCTTCCGCTCCATTACACAGCTTCCGCCTCTACCTTTCTCTCGGTTCCCTGCTGTCTCCACTCTCTAGCATCTCAAGCTCATAGTAAACAGCGGCAACATCTCGTAGCAGCAGTTTAACATCAGCGATTTCGGTAACTTTTCGATCTCTTTTCATTTCTTCTCTGATATATATCGTAAAACATTTTTCATTTCTTCTAAAGATATATGTTTAGGGTGTAAGACACTTTGAATGATGAGAATCAATCTCACGAGCTTTCAATTAATTCAAGTTTGTTTTGTTCCTTCTTTTCTGATATGTTGATATGTTTATAGTTTGTATATCCTATGGCTTATTCTCTGCCAAAATGTAGTTCTAAATTGCGGTTGCAACTGAGTTGCTTGCATTTGACTTAAATATATAGTTTCGCTGCGTTGTCACAACCACAATTTATAACCACGCATGTCATGTTCTTGAGTATCTTAAGAAAAAAACATAAAAAGAAAAGGTTTTTCATTTTGAAACAAATTGATGATGTATGCATAAACTTTTGCAGGTTTGGATTGGTTATGATCAACTAGCAAAGATTTGAATCTCAAATGATGATTCTTTCTCTATTGCCAACAAGCTATTCAGGTTTTCTTTTGTAACTATATTGGTTTGTTCTACTCATGAGTGCTAATTTTGGTTCCTGTTTAACTGCATTTTATTCATATATTGTGTAGGTTTCCTTCATCAAGGTACTCCTTCTCTGCAATCAAAGTTTCCAGCAAGAATTGGTCATTACCACAAAAATGGTTCTCTTACACCACAAATGGTAATTATTTTCTCATCTCTCTGTATTTTCCCCGCCTTCGGTATATGGATTTGTGAATGTGTTTGTAGTGGTTATTTATCACTTCCAATTACACGCTTTGTATTGACAGATTTGTAAAGCCAACATGAAACAAAAATATTCAAACAATTTTAGCACCAAGTTTGTGACGTCTGCCTCAAGAAATGACCAGCAGTATATGAGCTATGATGATCCGCCTGAGGAACCCATTTTGCTAACATTCATCAAAGAATCCTTATGGTATTTGCGAAACTTCTATTTATCCACAAAGTGCAGTAGTTTGGTTAAAATCCCTAATCTCTGATTTATTGAACATGATACAAAAAATATACAAAATGATTTGGTCTTGTAACTCTAACGACGATTGATGGCATGAAAAACAAAAAAAACAGGACGAGTTCAGTTTTGAGGCACACATAAAAACAGCTGTGAGAAGTGAGAACAAGTTGGATTGTGAACTTACTCTTGAGAGGCATCAATGATTGTCGTTAGAGTTCTGACTAATGCTTTTATTGAATTTAATGAAAAATAGAATCATATTAACATATAGAAACTGTTTTTTTTCCAGGGGTTTAAAATCTTTATTTGTGTTTTTAATCGAGCAACCTAGCCAGCTGAAGTATATAGAGTGGCCAAGCTTTAGTAATACGGTATGTCACTCATTAGTTTATTGTTATTTTTCAGTTACAAATCATAATGTGTTGATTAACTTATTTATCTGTATGAATCCTTGGCAGCTGAGGACAGCGACACTGACTCTTGTTATTGTGGCATTTCTTCTTGTTGCATTATCGTCTGTTGATTCGGCTCTTAGCTACCTTTTGAATTTAGCTCTTCGGAAGAGCACGTAAATTACTATGTAACCAGTTTACTGATGATGTTTTAATCTGATTAGGTCCATCCTTGTTAGCATTTAATTAATGACTTCTATTGTGAACTTGAAATGAATGACATGATTTTATGGTTAGAAACTGTATACTAATATTACTAAAACATATTTTGGAAGAACAAAAAATAGAATTGAACATTATCTATAGATACAAGCATTATCTATTGATTGTCAAGCATGGTTATTTTTTGTTTGAAGTCTCAACTTCCTAGTTGTTCCTAGTTTCAACTTCATTGCAACTGGCATAAACCTAATCAGGTGTAATAGAAGATGATTTTTCAATCTGCTCCAAAATAGACTACTGAAATGATCCTTCTGTTGGCTAATAGGGGCGGATCGAGAAGTTATAATAATAGAAAACATGAAATGGATTTTTTGCAAAGGATGTATTGAGTCTCAACCTCTGAAGTCCTAGCATTGTCATAATCACTAAACAGAAAACGTGAACTCAAATATTGTTGCAAGTTTGCATTAAAACCAATACACCGAGTTGAATGAGTTCAATTAGGGATGGCAAAATCTACCACGTTTAAGCATGCCTTATAAAAATGGGATAGAACATACATATTTGAGGATGTAGATTTAAAATTTTGTTATGCTTTGCGAAAATGAGAGTGGGGCGAAAATTTTGTTCTTTTTCTACGTTCTCTCTCCCCAAGAAAATCACAGCACCCTTTCCTTCTTCCTCGTCTTCCATTCGAAGCGCATTCGAAGTTCTCCCTCTTCCATTCCAAACGCCTTCCACACCGATCAATAATCGTCTTCTCCTGTTCTGGCTATTATGTTACAAACCGGAATGTTTTTGTGGATGATTCTTGCGGCGGCTTGAACTAAAAGGATTTCTGGTTTAAGGTTTGCAGTAACTATACTATAAATTTATTACATTTTGTAACTTTATGTAGTTTTGTAACTTTCAAGTTTGTGCTGAAAGTGTCTATATAGTATCTACTAGCAAACTGTTTGATTTCTTGTATGCAGAAAAGTCGTCTGAATGAGGAAGAGGCCCGACTCTATACTGTTGAAGTTGTTGATCCTGTTGCTGGTGTTATCATCACAGAAGATGCATGAGACACTGTAACAGATATTAGGGGTCATTCATTGGACTTCTTCTAAGGTAAAACACATTATTATTTCCATGTAAAGCACACTATAGTGATTTTAGATAATTTATTATAGGGAAATTTGACTTTTCAATACTTGAAGCTAACTGCTAATTGCTAAAGTATAAGAGAACGGAGAGGATATTAAGGTACTTTTTAAAATTTTGAGAATGTTATAAAGTTACTTCATGTCATGGATACATGCCCGGTGCATTGGCTATATAGAGTAATCGATCTCTTCAATTCACGGGACTGCTGAATCGAAATGTAGTTGCTCTTGAATTTATATTGAATGGCCGTGGTATTTGTTGCGCAGGAGCTGGAAGTGAATTTGTTTTTTAAAATTGATTAATGTCTTTTATCTTGATACCATGCTAAAATCTATAGTTTGATCTTTATTTGTGGTAGCACTATTGTAAGTTTGTGATCATCTGCAGGTAATCAGTCTGTATATCTTGTGGTGTAGGAAATTGATTGATAGCAAGATAATAGATTGATCAGGGATCCGTTGTGGTTTTGCTTGTGTAGCGGATATGTTGCTCATCTGGTTGGTCGTGAATATGAGTTCAAGAGATGTTGGTGCAATGTGCATATTTTGGTTGGACTTTTCTTTTATCTTTACATTGAGTCATTGGACACAATCCAGATGTCGACAACTTTACTTTCTTACTTTGCAGCATGTGGCAGCTACTAATGGTAATGAGCATGGTGTAACTTTACTTCTATAGTTTACTTCTATGGTTAAAATCATGAATGTGCTTCGTACATCACAAGTTGGATATGATAATTGGGAGGCCTTGGTCCGAAGCAACACTAATCCACTTAGCAGGTAAACATTTCTTTCATTGTAGAAAAACTGCTTTAACAGTATCGGTTATTTTCTTTTATTTATCATTCAAATAATTTTTCTTCTATGCTTGTAAATATTACAAGATTTGGTACTTTTTTTATATCAGGCCATCTACATGTCAGATTACAGAAAGCCAGAGTATTACTATGATATGCTAAGAAGATAAAAAGGAAGAACAGTAGCAGTAGCACATTGCTTTCAGGTAAAGGAAAACCTTCCTTGTAGTTTGTTTAAGCTTGGTACTCAATATTACTAATGAATGCACGCCTTATACAATATGCTGCATAATTCATACTCCTTCCTGGAAAAAACTGAAAATTTTACTTTACTAAGTAGTGCTATATAGTTACCTTACATTTGACAGGTTTTGAAGATGATATAACTGACTTGCTATGAACCATGGCATAAAGATATGTAAAGCATGGTGTTTTCCTCAGTTTCAATGTTTGGTAAGTTGGCAAATTCAAATCATATTGTGCTCATGTATGCATGGCGTACAACCCCTTTAGGAACAACGTCTTTCTTTTAGGAAAAACAAATATGTGATGACAAATGAATTCTGCATAACTTCTTCAGCATATGCATATGAGAGGTTATACGACACACAATTTATCATCTTTATCTAAATGTATACTTATATTTCTAATCAATATCACTTATGTTGGTGACTTCAATCAAGTAAAGACCATAACTACCATAACTTAATGATATACTTTGTTTCTAATGTAACTTCCTGGAAGTGGTTTACTTGGAATAACATGTTTTATTCAATAAAGCTGAATTGAATTTCATGAAATATCATATGATATCCATATAGTGAAACTCAATTTCATATATATTTTTATTTGGAATAACCTATAAATATTTTTCTTTGACAGTAAAAAGACCTATAGTTGTTAATTTATTGAAAGTGGGAAACCAATTCTATGTCCATGTATAGGAAATGCAACAAACTTCAAGCTACAAAAGACAACAAATTAGACGTGTCTCATGTGAAAGGTGATGGAAAGAAACACTTAACCACGTTCTGATCAAACAATTTAATGGCTGAAAAATGTTTTTATCTATATATTTTGATATCCTATTTTATAAAAGAAGATTTCTATTCAATATTAAATTCATTCATTTCATTTTAGCTTCACATGTAAATGAAACAGCCTCTGAATTCGTTATAATTATTTCTTCACTTATCATTTTTAATTATTTGTATATGTTTGTTGTAATGGCTATTTTTTAAACACCCACTATTTCTTAACATGTATTGGATTGTGTCATGGATGCTCATGAATATGTTAAATATAATAGAAATGCTTCTAGAGCTGAAAGATATGATAAATAAATCAAATCGAAAGATTGATAAGGTCATTCTTTTGTCTCACAAACAATTTTTTCAAATCGAAAGATTGATAAGGTCATTCTTTTGTCTCACAAACAATTAAAAAATTGACATCATCGTTTCTCATTTCATAATTTGTAATGCAATTCTAGTGAATTTTATCACTAAAACTATCAATTTATTATTGTATTTTAAGGAAACAATGAAAGAGATATTGTTAAATTTTACGAACTTCTTTAAATTCTGTAATCACTTATTTTCACGGGTCACTATCACCACAATACCTTTTTTATTTAATCAATAAATATTTATAAATATTTATAGTTATTAATCATAATTATATTATATATTTATAGTTATTAGACATATTGAATTATCATGTTGATGATTTACTACATATTTATTTTTACATATTTGCAGCACAACGATCAAGCCTTATCGAATGATCTAAGATATGAAATGACATTTTTTCTTTTTGGAGCATGATTTTTCTATTATATACCAAAAAGTATCTCTTTAGTTAGGGAAATTACAAAACACATTCTTTCATGTGGTTGTTACATTAATAATGTCCATGAATATAACTTTTTGATCACAACTAACCATTATTTCACATTTTATTACTTACATATTCTTTCATTACAATTATAATTTTTTTAAAAATTATCAATGATAGAACCCGTGCGGACGCATGGGTAACACTATTTACATACCTAGAATGTCTTTATCTCCTTCACAATCACCTTGGTCATTCAAACTTATTAGAAGACAATTCTCCATTATTGTTTCATTTGCTATGACAATAAATAAATCTCAAGGTCAATCATGGGACTCTGTTGGTTTATATTTGTCAAAAGATGTCTTCAGCCATGGACAACTTTATGTTGCAATGTCTAAAATCAAAAGTAAAGCAGGTTTGAAAATCTTAATCCATGATAAAGACAAATTACCATTGCATAAAACAAAAAATGTTGTTTTCAAAGAAATTTTCCACAATGTTGTATAGGTATTTTCTATCATATCCAACAACATAGAAAGTTTAATACAATATATACATGTATGCATTTTTTTATTTGTATTACTAACTACATTTCTTTTTGCCTACAACATTGTTTGCTACTACACCTTGAATGATGATATTTCCAAAAAAAAATTCACATTTATAGCTCACACCCATTCAGGTTAGTGTACTAACATTTTATGTTTTTCCATCAATACAATGAAAAACATTAATACAATGTTTTTAACTATTATAAAGTATATTTTCTACAAACTATAAATTTTTCAATGTTCATTGACATCCTTATTTGTCTTAATTATTATTTTCACTAATGCATTACATAATTATTCAATTAAGTCTAATTCTGGTTTTTTGATTTTTTTCCCAGTTAACTCTACCATATATAGATTTAGCATGTCTTATAATATTGAAGACAATTTGAGAACATAACCAAACCACTTTCATTTTGTAATCTTACTTTTATATTTATATCACATGTCTAATAATTATTAATTTCACCTATATTATTCGTGTTTACTTATATTTAATTTTATTGAATATTCTTTTCATCTTAAGTATTTCTTTATCCGTGCAGACGCACGAGTCTTCTACTAGTTTGAATAGACAGAATAATTTTGGGAGGATATTAAATCTGATTTCAATTTTTTTTTTATAGTGGAACTCTATGTGAATGGAAGGATTGAGAAGGGCGGGAATAGTTTGTTTATTGTGATGATCCCAAAGAATGAGGAACCTTGGTGAGATTAGGGATTTTTTTAATGGCAAATGACATTGTATAAATAAACAAGAGAACATGGAACTAGGAGTATATAAAGTACACTAAAATAAGTTAAAAAAACTAAACACAAATTAACACCAAAAACTCTTTTTTTAATGAGGTCTAAAATATATTAAATAAAAAATAGTACAAAGAGGAGGGGACAAACCAAAATCCTTTTAGAAAAACAAAGCAAAAAAAGATAGATAACAAAAATACACGAGAGACAATTCATAATAAAGAAACTAATAAGACGTACAATTGGAGATAACCACCTTGAAATTTTTGCATGCTTCATGCGATTTCTTCTTGATCTTCCTTTTTCTTGGAACTACTAATTAAAATGTTTGACTTGTGTTTTCATCCAAATCAACAATCTCGTCTCTCTTATCCATGTTAGCCCAAGGTTCACTTAAAATTTTCATAGCTTATTGGGCATCTGAATCTGAATCTTCATCTTGATTCTTGTCAATTTTACCTTGATCTGTGATATCTGTATCAGCTAAACCACGGAAATTTTCATTATCTTGGTCATCCAAGTCTCCTTGAGGCAACACATCAATACTCATAACATTCCCATCAGTAGTGGTTTTTAAACAATCAACAGATCCTAAAAGAGGATCATTATCAACACATGCAACATTTTCACATTCAACTGATTCCTTTCTTAAATCCTCATTCTGAGATTTATTTCCCATGTGTTTATGCTTCTCTTTAGTTACCCTTTTCTTTTGATCCACTTTAACAAGTTTACAAGACGAAAAACTATGACCAATGTTATGACATTGCGAACATAAAAGTAATAGAATTTCATAATTAACGTTAACAAGAAACACATAATCTTATCTTTGGACCCACAATTTATGTTTGGTTTTAGCAGATAAATCAATATCAACTAAACTTTAGCAAAATGTCCAAACGATCTCTCTAGTGGGCACTTGCTTGTTGCAGCATCCAAATATATTGACGTTCTGAGACAACTAGCAATTGCAAAAATAATATTAGGACTCCAATATTCCAGTGGCAAATCAAGAAAACAAACCCAACATTGAATTGTTGTATGTTTGTTGTTATTCGGATTAAAGTCAGGAGTCCAGACAAAAAGTTTGAGAAAACCAGACTTTAGACTCTAAAAAAGCACCACACGAACATGTTGTACATCCTCACCAAAAGCTCATAGAAAAAGGTAGAAAATAAAGTTTGTTTTTGAAAGTGTTTTTTACTATTTTCTTGTGAATCATTTGTATTTTTTAAAATATTTTTTGAAAGTAGGATGAATTGAAGAATGATGAGAATTTAACCTATCATCCAAAAAATTAAATCGGTTATCTCTTAATAATGGTTGCTATTATTTTTATGCCCTTATAAATTACTGGAATTTTCGAAAAATCCGTTAGTTCATATTTGACACTACCTGAAATTTCCAGTAAATTACAACACTTTTCAAAAAAATTGGTAAACTACAACACTTTTCAAAATTTTCGATAGAATTAAAATTTTATTTTTTGAAAGAATTCATATCGACAAGTTAAAAATGAACTATCAAATATTTGGTATGTTACTATTTTTTTATATTCTACCAAAAATTTCATTCTTGCCACCCCTCAAATTTGTTCATGGACATTTTTGGCATTATGAAAATATTGGGGGTGCTGTAATGCCCGTTTATTTAATTAATTAGTTAATTAAATGTTTTCGAATTATTTCTGATTTAATTGTCGAAGTTGTGAAATGTTGATTTAAGTTGTCAAGTTGTTAGTTGATTAAGTTGTAGATATAGTATTAGAAATAATACTAGATTATATACTATTTAGGCTTTTAATTATTTGAAGTAGTAATAGTGTGTGTGTAGAAATTAGGCCCAATAAGACAAATAGAAATTTTAAGTTAAGTATTATATTATAAGAATTAAGTTAGTTATAAGAAATAAGAAAGAAAAGAGGAAGTAGCAGTACGAAGAATAAGGGTTGGAGAACAAAGTAGCAAGGAAGAGGCAAAAGGATTCTAGGAAAATTAGTCGTCAGAAGTTGCAGAGGAGAAAAAGAGGTGAGACTAGATTCCAATCGGTAAACCGTAGAGCAACCCTCAATCCAAGGTAAGGGTGGAGTTCTGACTTTCTAATGGGTTGTATGATAAATTTTATGTGGAAATTGGGATAGTGTAATATTGATGTGTGATTGTATGTAGCTGTTTCAAAAATTGATTTTTCGTTTTACTGTGTTGAAATTGTTCATGAGTTGTCTGTATAAAAATATTGTGCTATAATCGATGTTGCCGTTGGAAATTAAAAGTTGTTATGGTTGCTGTAATATTTCATGTTGTGAGAATTGATGTCTGGTGGTCAGTCCAAGGAAAAATACAGAGGAAACAACATTGCGTTGCTGTGGAAGACGACGATACAAGTTATGTGCCGGACGACACATCTCTATGTCGGTCGGTAGGATGTGCATGCCGAGGGGCACACAAAAGCATGCCGAGACGCACACTTATAGAGTGTCGAGGGGCACATCTCCCTATCCATCTCTTCCTTTAGTTGTTTTGTTTGTTTTCTATCATTTTATTATACATAACAGGGTCATATAAATAAATAGAAGAATAATTAAATAGCTACAGAGTATAAATATATACATAGATTTTTTTAAAGTTGTAGGGTTAGTTTTAATAGATAAATTTAGTAACTAAATATATAGTGGCATGTTTTGTTTTATGTGTGCCTAGGGGCACACTTTTTGTGATGAGGAGCATGACTTAAATGTTCCAAAATAACACTTTAGTTACACACACACGCGCACACACACACACACACACACACACACACACACATATATATATATATATATAGAGAGAGAGAGAGAGCATAGTCTTTAGTAGTTTTGTTTCTAATTAGAATTTATAATTATTATTGGTATAAAATGTTTCACTAGTTTAATTAATAATAACATAATAATTATAAATATTATTTAGTTAGATAATTTGATATTATAAGAATTAAGTTAGTTATAAGAAATAAGAAAGAAAATTAGCCGTTAGAAGTTGCAGAGGAGAAAAAGAGGCGAGACTAGATTCCAATCAGTAAACCGTAGAGCAACCCTCAATCCAAGGTAAGGGTGGAGTTCTGACTTTCTAATGGGTTGTATGATGAATTTTATGTGGAAATTGGGATAGTGTAATATTGATGTGTGATTGTATGTAGCTGTTTCAAAAATTGATTTTTCGTTTTACTTTGTTGAAATTGTTCATGAGTTGTCTGTATAAAAATATTGTGGTATAATCGATGTTGCCGTTGGAAATTAAAAGTTGTTATGGTTGCTGTAATATTTCGTGTTGTGAGAATTAATGTTTGGTGGTCAGTCCAAGGAAAAATACAGAGGAAACAGCATTGCGTTGCTGTGGAAGACGACGATACAAGTTGTGTGTCGGACGACACATCTCTATGTCGGTCGGTAGGATGTGCATGCCGAGGGGCACACAAAAGCATGCCGAGAGACACACTTATAGAGTGTCGAGGGGCACACCTCCCTATCCATCTCTTCCTTTAGTTGCTTTGTTTGTTTTCTATCATTTTATTATACATAACAGGGTCATATAAATAAATAGAAGAATAATTAAATAGCTACAGAGTATAAATATATACATAGATTTTTTTAAGTTGTAGGGTTAGTTTTAATAGATAAATTTAGTAACTAAATATATAGTGGCATGTTTTGTTTTATGTGTGCCTAGGGGCACACTTTTTGTGATGAGGAGCATGACTTAAATGTTCCAAAATAACACTTTAGTCACACACACACACACACACACATATATATATATATATATATATATATATATATATATATATATATATATATATATATATATATATATATATATATATATAGAGAGAGAGAGAGAGCATAGTCTTTAGTAGTTTTGTTTCTAATTAGAATTTATAATTATTATTGGTATAAAATGTTTCACCAGTTTAATTAATAATAACATAATAATTATAAATATTATTTAGTTAGATAATTTGATATATTTGGAGTAAAATTTGAGTAGTTAGTTTTGTCGAGTTTTGAGTCAGAGATAATTTTAGTAGCAGTAAAATTCAAAGTTAGTACTACCTCCGTTCCTATATATAAGAGACAATTCAATTTTTAGATTCATTGAATAATCAATGTACCTAGTCTATAAATTGACCAAATACATTGATTATTCAATGAATTTAAAAAATGAATTGTCTCTTATATATAGGAACAGAGGTAGTATTAAATAGTAGATTTAATTAATTGGTCTAACTAAATTACAGACTTCGTAAATTTAGTGGAGTTTTTAAGTAGCAATATTAGTATGATTTAGCAAAGAAAATTAGTAACTAATATATGCTTATAGTAGAGATAATTTTGTAGCATGGAAAAATAGTATATTTAATAATATTGATAGAAAAATAGTGGTTTAACTAATTTAGCAGAGGGATGAAGTATATATTAGCAGGAAAATAATGTAGCCACTAGTAGCTTCGGTTAATAAAAAACAAAGGTATGAACTAGAAGTTTGTATTCCAATATCAGTGTCAGCAGAAGAATAATTAGTCAGTTTTAGTAGCATTGTTCGAATAATTTCGAGGAGCATTTGTAATATATTTTGGTTGATACGGTGTATTGTATACTTTGTTGAAATAGGTGACTTTGCAGGTGGTGTTGAATTTGTTAAGCTTAGGACCAACGTTGATTTGTTGTTGAGTTACTGTTGAATCATTGTCGTCGATATGTTGTTGTTGTCAAGTGTGAAGTTACAGGCGATGGATGGTGTTGTGTTGTTTCCGTTGATTTGCAATTATTAAGTTGCAGGCTTATGCTAATGTTGTGTTGTTGTTCTTGTCGAAGTGCCTCTATTTATTGGCAATATCAGGTTGTAGGCCTATGACCAATGTTGAATTATTGTTACGTTGTTGTTGAATTGTCGTTAAGCCGAAGTTGAATTGTTGTTGTTGTGTTGTTGTTTAATGGTTGATGTTGTAGTTGTTGTTGTCGCATGCATAGCATAACAAGTTGGCCTGAATTGGCAAATATTTAAGTTGAAGGCTTATGCCTTGTTGATGCCTCTAGTAATTGACAGATTATTAAGTTGGTAGTTTTGCTCCATTTTTTAAGTTAGGAGTTTTGCTCCATTGGTACCACATGCATGTGCATTGTAATGAGTCACGTTCTATATTGTATTATGCGAGTTGCTGTGTTGATGAATATGTTGTTGTTGTACTAGTTGATGAGTATGTTGTAATTGATGTTTTTTTAAAGTTGTGAAGCAGTGATTTTACATGGATTAATTATTATATATTATTTATCATACATCTGATTATATTGTTCGATATCTCACCCCTTCTATTGTTATGTTGCCTCTACGTGGGTAACGTGTAGGTAACCCAGGATGAAGGTTGTTTATCTTCATTAGTTCGAGTCGGTGTCGTTGCTATGATATGTAACACACGGGGGGATGAACACTAGTTGCTTTATTGTTGTTTTGATTTCGTTGCTGAATTTTATGTCGATTATATGAAAGTATTTGTTGCTTCTAAGTTGTTTTAAGTTGGAAAAAGATGTTATATCATCCAAGTTGAATATTGTGATTCTGTTGCTTAAGCAATAAAGTCGTTTGTTGTAAAGATTAACTATTATTGTTTCGGTTCATCCGAATTGAAAGTGTTATGTATCTGTGGTAAAGGCTGTTGTTTTAAATTGAATTGTAGCATTCTAATTGTTTTGAAGAAATTTTATTACTTTGATTTCTATAATATTTGCCGGGTAGAATTGGGATGTTACATGTGCCATGTTCAATTTTTGGGGTGACAGGTTTAATTCTCAAGAATTATCCTTTGTCCTATAATAAATCCTTTTATTGAACTTGACAAACACATTATTGTGTTCCTTGTGTTTTATCTTCACTACAAGAAATATGGCATGTAGTGAAATGATTTTATTTGGGTTAAACCTTCACAAGTATGGTGTGTAACCAGTAAATTCGTTTGCCATGTTAATTTGTTGTCTTATTGTATAAAAAGTTATTTTTGCTAAAAGTCATTTATTTTTGGTTGCTATTGTTCTTTATCCTCACACATCAAATTTCAGAGTGTGATAAAACCTTTCAATTTCACAACAAGAGTGTGATTAAACCATTTAATTTCACAACAAGTGGGTCAATTGTAGGGAATTTTTTTTATTTATAAGTGATCATCATGTGTTCTAAATGGAAGATTGAGAAGTTTTCTAAAAAAGTAGATTTTAGGATGTGGAAAGTGAAGATGCAAGCAATTTTAACTAAAAAAGTGTATTGAAGGGTGAAACATTGATTTTTGCATGCCTAACAAAAGCAAAGAATACAAATGGTGGATTAGTTCCTCGGACATATAGTTCTAAGGAAAATCTCCAAGGATTATTGTATTTGACAAAGTCTTTAGTTAACAACTTGTGTTTGAAATTACAACTTTACTCATTTTGAATGGTAAAGAACGAATTTATAGTGGAATAATTAGCATAATTTGATACGATCATTGATGATATGGAGAATATTGAGGTAAAGATCAATGATGAGGACAAAGCTTTAATCTTGTTGAGATCATTACCTAGATCCTTTGAGGACTTTAAGGACACCATTCTTTATGGAAAATAAGGTACTATTACTTTAGGTGAAGTCTAAAAGACAATGAAATTCAAAGAGTTTTCAAAGGTGAAATATTTGAAGATTTGCAATAATGATGAAGGCTTGCATGTATCAAGAGGATAAAGTGGACATATAGGGATGTTCAAATCAAAGAGGTTTAACAAGTCAAAGTTAAAATGAATGATTTGTCAAAAACTTGGTCATTTCAAGAGAGATTATATTGAGAGGGAGTACAATGAAGATTTTGTGCATATTATTGCTTCATTCGAAGAGGATAATTATGAGAGTATTGGTGCATTAGAGCATCAATATCCATGATACTCATTTTGGTGTCTTAAATGGGCCCCATTTAATTTTAAGCCACTTTAGTATTTGTAAATATCCATACCATTTATACAAAAGTTTAAATTGGGTCCCACCAACTCTATTATATAAGATTCAATCTTTGTAAAATATAAAGAAAAAACTTAAGACACGGTAGTATTATTTGACCATGGTGGCTTTCTTATATCATGCTTTTGGATGCAATTATCCATACGATTCTGACAAGAGTGGTACATGTAGGAAAATACTACCCCCAATATTTATGCTCTTAGTGGTGTCGAGATTGGAGACCGTGGAGAGTCGGATTATAGACTCGGGTTACTCTTATCATATGTGTCAAAGAAAAGAATAATTTGAGACTTTGAAGATGGAGGAAGGAGAAATAGCTTTCCTTAGTGACAATAAGGCTTGCAAGGTTCATGTTATTGGTATAGTAAGACTTAAAATGTTCAATGATCGTGAGTTTCTTCTCCATGATGTGAAACTTTTTATCTATACGCATTTTTGATGATCTAGGATATTGCACTAGAATTGAACATGCGGTATTGAAGATTTTATATGGTGAAGTGATAATAGTTAATGGTATAAAATATGTGGCATATATGTTTTAAAAGGTTTCAATATTGTTATTTATTCATCATCATCCAGGAAATATATTTGTATAAGAAATGTATAGAAACATATTTGACCACTGAGTTGTCATGGAGTTTTTGGGGGTAAGGCTAGTGCCAAAGTAATTTACCTGATCGATAGGTATTCATTTACATGAATAAACTTCCAAACACTTATGGAGGTTTGGATTATGAAGACGGTAACCTACTACTCTATTTTGAAGGTCGTTAAAACTTTACTTATTGATAAAATAAAACTAATTTAGCTTGATAGTAAAGGTTTAGATTTTATCTTCAATGAATATCTTAGAGGTATGAAGGGTTATGAGTTGTTGGGAATGAAACCTAGTGAAGATCTATGTGTGTAGAGAGCTAATGACGATGATGTTATTGAGTGCTTTGGTGTTTTGATAATAACAACACTAATGCTTGTTGAAGACGATGGTGATATCTTTCCAACTATGTGATAATGGTGATTAAAGTTAAGATATCTCAAGCCTCATCAAGTAGAAGATTCAAGGTTCGAGTGAAATGATCAGTGTATCTGAAAAATGAATTTAAAGCTTTAGAGTTGTGTGTGTGTGTGTGAGAGAGAGAGAGAGAGTGAGAGAGAGAGAGAGAGAGAGAAAGTATTGTGTGTGTGTGTGAAAACTCATCTAGCCGTGTCTGTCTGAGTGACTAGAGTTTTGTGAAAGTATGAGAACAACTCCTAAGATACTAAGATAACTCACACACTTAAAACCTTTGAGCAGACTCATTTATATTTCAAAACAACATGAAAATCATTTTAAGGCCTATTCAATAGATTCATAAAATGTCTAATCAATTAAGAGTTATTTTACAACAAAATAATCTTTTAGCATTGACTCTAATCGATTATTTTTCCTTATAATGCTCGTAATAGATTGGGAAGAAGCTTTAAATGATTGGTAACAACTAAATTACAAAACCTTCTATTTTTGGATTGATTAATCGATTATTTCGTTGATCCGACCATGAATTGTTTCCTTTTTTAACCTCATTTTCTCTTATATAAAAGAGACACTATTTTTCCTATTTCTTTCTATTTTATTAATCTCCTCCTTTCTCCTTAATAATTTTCTTTCACTAGAATTGCCTTAGTTTCTTATAAGTAAAAACTACCTCTAAGGATAGTGTTGGACAAATTTCGCGGCATTGTTATATTATAAGAGTGGAATATTTTTGAAGGTTCGAATTTGATTCTTGAGATTAACCATTGCAAAATATATGTTTAGTTATTAAAATATCCCTAGTAAAATTTATGTTTGGATTTTAAAATTAAGCACAAATTAACGAAAATTGACAAAATTTAACATATAAGGCTAAAGTGACTAACGGAATCACACTTAAAGGACTGAAAATTAATGTTTATTAAATAAGAAAGCGAATTAAAACTTAAAATTAAGTTAAAGGACAAAATAATCCATTAAATCATTGTTTAAACTTTTGCCCTATTTTACTCATAAATATAAACTCGACGATGCTCTTTTACTTGGCCATCTTTTCACACTAATAATCAAATATCATGCAGCCTTGTCCTATTAACTAAGTATTTATTTGTTATCCAAGCATTTTGCTTTCACTTTAGGATTAATAATGAAGGTTAGAACACGATGGATTTGTTTGATTGGCAAAATAGTCAATGCTCAACAAAACATAATAAAATTTGAAGTTATTAGATAGATTTTTTTAAAGTATAATTTTAGTGTACAATAGACTGCATGAATAAATTAATATAAAATTTAATACAATATAAGCCCCTATTCTTTACCCTATGAAATATTGAAAAAGTTTATATAAATTTGGCTACAACTGTGTACAACTATAGATATAGACGAAATATTGTCATTTAAATAAATTCGAATTAACGAATTAGAAAAGACAAATAAAAAATTTGCTTATCTTTCGTTATCTATTATAAATATAATAAAGTAATGTACTTTCAAAAGTACTTATTTATTTCAGGTAATTAACTCAATCAAACAAAATTAGTACCTCTATTGATAATTTCCTTATACAGTAAACATAATTAGTTCTGCATAATTATTTAAAAACTAAGCATGCTTCCCAAGCCAAAATTATTTCTCACGTAAGCATTATCTGTATTGGAACCTTGGAACCGTGAGATTCTTTGCGTTTTACAATATAGTGATATCACATTTTTTGAATTTTTGTCATACCAAGACTGCTATCATTATTAGCCTTTACATATTCCAATCAATCACAAATAAATGAGGATCATCACCGATCTCTCACAAATCCTTCTTCATGAGCAACCTCTCACAAACCCTCCTTCTTTTTCATCTTCGATTTTCGATTTTAGTTAGATAATGAGCAACCTCTTACAAACCCTTCTTCTTCATAACTAAACTTTAATTTAAGTGATTTTCTCATCTATTATAAATATAATAAGCTACTGAATTACCAAAATATATCATTATCCTAACTAAATCAGTTTAACATCCATTTTGCATACCCTTAAATATCATTTCATCTAATTAATTATTATTACCTTAATTAAATATTACAATTAATATTTACAGCCAAAATATATGGAGTACCGTGAACCCTATCAATTAATATTTATAATTAATATTATTTAAATAGAAGTAAGAACTTTCTCATTCTGTTCCTAATATTATTTTTTAAATAAGGGTAAATTGAGTGATGTTCTGGACTGACCCATACTCTAGGTCCAATAAACTGAAAGTTCAATTGCCCTTGGAAAACAACCTGGAGTATCCACGCGGGGACCACGTGGCCAACGGCCCTTGACTGCCACGTGTCCCCCGTAAATATCGGACCCTTTTGCTGGATCGTATCAACCATCACACGTCCTCCTGGAACTTCGGAATAGACCCGGGTTTCCCGGGCGACAATCTAGGGAGGAGGCCACGTGCTGGCCTCCATGCGCACGCAAGCCCTAGCAATCCGCTAGTGGGCTTGGATCTCTACCCACTAATCGGATCTTGGCCCAGCGCTGGGGGCTATAAACACCCTCTCACTTGAGAGGGTCAGGTATCTCATTCTTTACTCTCTATTCTTACTTGCTTGCTTTCTCTCTGCCTCTACTTACTTTGGCATCGGAGTATCTTGCAGGTACCCCCCCTTCTCTTTCACTTTGGACCACCGTTGCAGATTAGGCCAAGACACCTTCTGATCAGGTACGATCAGTGGCGCCGTCTGTGGGAAACTTGCTTCCCCGTCTCCTTTCATTCAGTTGACCAAAGCAAAACAACTCCGTTTGTCATGGCCGACCCTGCAGCCAACGTGCAAAATCCCCCTCACGACGATCTGGCTGAGCAAAACGACACCGTTTTCCCGAGCGGAGATCCTTGAGACGGGCAGACTGCCTCCTCCTCGACCGGATCCTATCGAGGAGACGAGCGCAGAGCTGAATCAAATCGCCGTCGGGGATCTGAACCCGCGGTTTTCCAAGAAGTGCAGCCACCTCCCGACACCGATGCCACGGTCACCGCCCTCTTCGCGGCCATCAACAACACCAATCTCTTGCTTTTCACCCAGGGAGAACGTCTCCACGTTCTCGAAGCTTCCCGCCGATCACCGCGGAGACACCGACGACCAGACTCTTGGTCCCCGTCTCCCCGACGTCATCGCTCCCGAACTCCCCTGCAGAGAACCAAGAGGGACGACTCTCGCAGCCCGACACGCCGCTCCCGAGGGAGGGGACCCGTGACCGAGCGACGAGACCAAGAACAACCCAAGGAGCGACCTCAATCACCTCCCCGACGTGAGCGGGGGGCCAACGAATCAAAAAGGACCAAGAGCAGGCATACTCGAACCAAACATCAGCGCCGCTCTCGCTCGCGCTCTCCTCACCGGAGCGACGAGGATGACCCCCGCGGTCCTTTGTCCGCCAGCATCATGAATGCCCCAATTCCTCGGGGAATGGAGAAACCGCCCCAGCTCGCCAGCTATGATGGAGTGGACGACCCTATCGATCACATCGACGGATTCGAAGCCATGCTCCAATACCTCAACATTGGAGGACCAATCAAATGCAGGCTGTTCCCCACCACCCTCAGGAAAACAGCAATGGACTGGTATAAGAGCTTGCCACCGGGGTCCATACACTCCTGGAGAGAGCTCAAGGCCCAGTTCACGAGCACATTCACAGCCTCCCGTAGGCATCCGAAGACCGAGGCCTCCCTCGAGGCCATCATTCAGAAAAGCGATGAAACTCTCCGAGAGTACATTGACCGCTTCAACAGGGAGGCCATACAAGTGCCCTGCGATGATCAGATGAAACGATACTTGCTGGAAAGAGGGCTCCTCCCCGGCACAGATTTCAGGAAAGCCGTCGGCATCGAGCCCCCGGCCACCTTCGATGCCCTCCTCGACAAGGCTCGCGCCTATATCACATACGAGGAAAAGGAAGCCGCCAACCGCGCCAGAGACTCGAGAAGTCGGGGCTCGGGGAACTCCACACGGCACCAGGATAACCGATGCCCAGAGACAGGACCATCTCGTCGCCCTGATGAAAAACGACGCGAGGATAGGTCCCGGGAATCCCGTGATCAGCGAGGCCCAGCTGGACGTTTCACCGACTACACACCGCTGACCGCTTCCCGCGAGCGAATCCTGGCAGAATGCTCAGCTACCGAGTTCAAGGACGGAGGAGTCAGACGCCCGAAACCCACCCCTGCGAAGCCAGACGCTGACAGAACAAAGTATTGCCAATATCACCGAAGTCACGGCCACCTGACCGAAGATTGCGTCCACCTCAAGGACGCGATCGAAACACTAATCAAAGGCGGAAGACTCGGACAATACAAAAAGCCTGAAGCATCCCGAAGTGCCCGGGAAACCAAAGAAGTCGAGGAAGAAGGCCGACCACAAGGGGACTCCGGCCCCTATCAAATAGCGTACTCGGTGACTAGGCCCGAAGACTTTCAGAGCCCTATATTCACCCACAGCCCATGGGAAGAATTCCCCTCGGCCATGGTCATCTCCGGCGGTGGCGACGCCGAGCTATCAATTAACTCAGCCAAACGGAAGTTCGATGAGCTGATCGACAAGGCCCCAGTCAATGAGGTCTCGCTCGAACAATTTCGCGGCAAGTCTGAACCGATCACCTTCTACCTGGAAGAACTCCCCGGAGGAGCACCGAACGCCCATATTCCTCTCCTTATTAAAGCAAGAATGGCAAACTTTAAAGTCCATAGGATCCTGGTCGACGAAGGCAGCTCGGTCGATATCATGTACACTCACTTGTTCCGGACACTCCAGCTCGATGAATCTCATCTATCACCATACATGGGATCCGACCTTCAGGGGTTCAACGGCTCCACGTCCCGACCCTGGGGATACGTCGAGCTCCTCGTCACCTTCGGCGAGGACGTTGCTTCACGACAGGTCAAAGTCCGCTTTCTGGTGATCGACTGCCACTCCCTCTACAACGCTATTATGGGCAGAACCACACTGGCCGAACTCACAGCAGTTCTTTCGACCGTCCATCTGAAGCTCAAGTTCTACACCAAACGGGGACGCGTCGCTACCATCTGCGGCGATATAAAAGCTGCGAGGAGGTGCCACAACGCCGCGGCCAGGGGACAGACCCTGGTCGACCCAAAAGCGCCCGCCACCAGCAAGAAGGAAGGGCCGGACACCGCCCAGATCGAGCTCCCCAAAGCCGCGGCGGATCAGAGCCCCAACGTCAGCTCAGTGGACCTCGACACCAGATTTGCAAAGGACGAAGTCGACGGACAAGCAGGGGACACGGATCCACTTCGCCCAATTCCAGACGGCGAGTTCGAGCTCGTCCCCTCGGAGAAGACCCCAGCAAATGCGTCAAGATCGGCGCCGACCTCCCCGACCTGGCAAAGAAGCAACTCAGAGCTTGCCTTCGGGAGAATGCAGATCTCTTCGCATGGAGTGCAGCGGAAATGCCCGGACTCGACCCTGAGGTCGCCTGCCATCAGCTCGCCATAGATCCAGCCGCTAGGGCCATAGTACAACGTAGGCGTAGGCAGTCTCCCGAGAAAGCGGAGGCTGCTGAAAAAGCTGTAAAAGACCTCCTAGAGGCAAATTTTATTTCCGAGGCCAAGTATTCAACTTGGTTGTCAAATGTTGTACTCGTTAAAAAATCTAATGGAAAATGGCGTATGTGCGTTGACTACACTGATCTCAATCGGGCATGTCCCAAAGATGCATTTCCTTTACCTAATATTGATAGACTGGTCGACAACTCGGCCGGCTATAAACTGCTTTCTTTTTTGGATGCTTACTCAGGTTACAACCAGATCCCCATGGACATGGCCGACAGGACCTGCACGGCCTTCATGACGGAGTCGGGGAACTATTACTACAACGTAATGCCCTTCGGACTGAAGAACGCCGGAGCAACCTACCAGCGAATGATGAACAAGGTATTTCAAACGAAATCGGCGACATGCTCGAGGTATACATGGACGACATGATCGTGAAATCCCAAGCCGAGGACGACCACGCTTCACGTCTGAAGAAAGTCTTCGACCAAGCTCGGAAGCACAGAATGCGCTTCAACCCGGAGAAGTGCACGTTCGGAGTCAAGGCCGGCAAGTTCCTCGGTTTCTATCTAACAGAACGAGGGATTGAGGCCAACCCCGACAAATGTCGGGCATTCTCCGAACTGCTCGCGCCCAGGTCCAAAAAGTCCATTCAAGTCTTGAACGACATGCTAACCTCTTTATCCCGGTTCGTAGCGAGGTCGACACAACATGCACTCCCATTTTTTAAATTGGTAAGGAAAGGGCCGACCTTCGAGTGGAACGAGGAGTGCGATCAAGCTCTCCTACACCTCAAACGGGCACTTTCGCAACCACCAGTGCTATCGCGGCCACAGCACGGGGAAACCTTATATTTATACTTAGCCGTATCCAATGAAGTAGTGAGCGCCATACTCATACGTGAAACCGAAGACGGGCAAAAACCCGTCTACTTCACGAGAAAAGCCCTTCAAGGGCCCGAGACCAGATATCAGCAAATCGAAAAGGTCGTACTCGCCCTCGTCGTCACCGCGAGGAGGTTGCGATACTACTCCTCGCCCACGTAATCGTCGTGCGCACAGAGCAACCCGTAAAGCAGCTCCTCGCCCGCCCAGATATGGCCGGACGCATGCTGAGGTGGTCCCTCGAACTTTCCGAGTTCGACATTCAATATGAGGGACAGAAAGCCCTAAAGGCACAAGCGCTAGCCGATTTTATCGCCGAAATGACCTCCCATGAGCTAATGCCCCAGGCGAGCAACAAGTGGACCCTGCACGTCGACGGAGCCTCAAGCTCGACGGGGAGCGGAGCCGGCGTCCTCCTCGAGAACGAGGAAGGCGTAGTCATCGAGCACTCCTTAACTCTGGCCTTCCCGACGTCCAACAATCAAGCAGAATATGAAGCATTGCTCGCAGGGCTGCGCTTGGCCGAGGACATAGGCGCTCAGAACATTCAGATATTCACCGACTCCCAACTCGTCGCATCGCAAGTCCTCAGAGATTACCAGGCTAAAAACGACAGCCTCATAGAATACCTTTACCTTGTGAAGGAAAAATTGAAGGGCTTCGACCGAGCAGAGATTAAGCACGTTCCCCGAGAACAGAACACCCGGGTAGACATCCTGTCTAAACTCACGAGCACAAAGAAAAAGGGAGGAAACTGGTCAGTGATACAAGAGACGCTCACTCAACCGAGCATCGAGAAGTCCACAATGACACTCGACATAAACGCGATCGGCGATGCCGACTGCTGGATGACCCCCGTGTTCAACTACCTCACTCGCGGGGAGTTACCCACTGACAAGTTGGAAGCCACCGCCACCAAACGCCGCGCATGCTCTTACGTCGTACTCGAGCAACATTTGTATAAGCGAGGCTTCTCCATTCCCCTCCTCAAGTGCGTCGAGGAGTCCAAGGTGCCCGGCATCCTTCATGAAATCCACGAAGGAATTAACGCCCAACAACTGGGAGGCCGGTCTCTTGCCCGCAAAGCATTGCGCGCCGACTACTATTGGCCCACCATGCAAAGGGACGCCAAAGAACACGTAAAAAAATGCGACAAGTGCCAACGCCACACCGACATGCACATCGCACCACCTCACGAGCTCACGACGCTCACATCCCCGTGGTCTTTCAGTTGGTGGGGGATGGATATACTCGGTCCTTTCGCGCAGGGCTCTTACCAAAACAAATACCTCATTGTGGCCGTAGACTACTTCACCAAATGGATAGAGGCCGAGGCACTCGCCAAAATCACCTCCTTCAACATCCATCATTTTTACAAACGAAACGTCCTTGCCCGCTTCGGTATTCCACAGGCCCTCGTCACGGACAATGGGACGCAGTTCACCGATCAAAACTTCCGCAATTTCGTCGCACGGCTAGGCACCAAGCACCACTTCACGTCTGTCGAGCATCCCCAGACCAACGGCCAAGCAGAAGCCGCGAACAGGGTCTTGTTACGAGGACTCAGGCGGAGACTCGGGGAAGCCAAGAATAGGTGGGTGGAAGAACTGCACAACGTACTATGGGCTTATCGAACAACTCCCCATTCGACCACGGGGGAATCCCCGTTTCGGTTAACATACGGAACAGAGGCAGTCATACCCGTCGAGATCCGCGAACCATCGAGACGTACCGAATTCCCCCTGGAGGAGGAAACAAACGACGAGGCATTGCGCGAGGAGCTGGATTTAGTCGACGAGATCCGCGAAGGCGCAACGTTGCGAGAAGCCCGTTTGAAACAGCAGATCGCGCTACGCCACGACCAAAAGGTCATCAAACGCGAGTTCGAAGTTGGCAGCTTAGTCCTCCGCAGGAATCAAAAGGAATCTCGCGAAGGAAAGTTGGCCGCCAACTGGGAAGGGCCATATCGCGTCCGAGCAAAGACGGGCACAGAGGCTTATTACCTTGAAAATCTAAACGGAGTACAACTCCCTCGACCTTGGAATGCTACAAAGCTCAAACAATATTACAGCTGAGCTAGAACGACCACATGCTCAACGCTTAGTGGCCCTCAATCCCCTCCACGGAGGTTCAGCTCAGCCTTGGGTCGCGGAATGGTGCTCGTACGCGTCCCAAGCCGCTTGTAAGCGGGGACCTACTCGACTGTAATAAGTAGAGACCCCGTTCGATGCGGAATCCTCGATCGAGATCCACAGGTTTTCTCATGCACCTTTGGCAGGATGTCCGGCTCGCGACGGACAACCACGCCTCGAGGTTGTGGTCTCCTAACACGACCACATCCTCGCCCGGAGGCCTCAAGACTCCAAGCCTAGCATACGAGCTAGGAACAACAAGGTCGAGCATCTCTTTATATAAACGAACAGATATAACAATAAACAATCAACACAATTATCATAAAGCATTTGTAAATAAATGGCCGACAACGGCCGACAAAATATCCACGGGCATTAGACCCAAGTTACAAATATCCAAAAAAAGACGGGCACTAGCCCAATGTACGAAAATTCAGAGAAGGAGGCGCGCAGGCCGAAAAACGACGGACTCGCAGGCCCAAACAATTACAAGTCAAGAATCAGGAGCCACGATCTCCCCGTCGACCACACGGTGGAACGGGCCAATCCCAAGAGTCACCAGGTCCACCCCGGGGTTCTGTCATACCCCAAAATTTGCCCTCATGTTTCTCAAGACATTCCATACATCCATGCTCAAAGATTCCTCAAGAGTTGATCAGATGAACTCTCTCCTAGACAATCAACCCAAGCTAGGGTTTGGCATTTCACAGATCCAGATGGACTTCTAACATCCCCAATGGTTTTCATGCCTCCTCATATGCTTCAAAGATTCTCCATGTCAAGTTTCAAGCCTTACAAGTCAAGTTTCCTCAGACAATTGCTCAGATGGTTGAAAATCAATTGTATTGGACAAAAAGTCAACTGTGGTCAACATACAGTCAAAACTTCTGATTTTTGGTCAACATCCTCATTTTGAAGTTACATTCATCATTTGATCAAGGGTTGATCATGATTCATCAAGAAAACTCAAGATTTGCTCAAAAGTCAACTTTCCAAATTAGGGTTTCTAGGTGAAAAGTCAACTGAACTTTGACTGATCATAACTTTCTCATACTTTCTCAGAAATTTTTCCACCACCTCTTGTTTTGAAGGAAATTCAATTCTCTACAACTTCATGTCTCACAAGAATGTCCAAAAAATGCTTCATTTGAGAGGTATAGCTCAAAACATTACAGGTCCTTTTCAAAGTCAACAAAAAGTCAACTTTTTGTTTTGAGGATATATTGAGCATGGTAACTCCAATTGAGATGAAACCAAAGACATTGTTTAGAGGACTCTTAGATCTTTCCAAAAAGACCAAGAACTCTCAAAAATGTGGAAAAATGAGCAAGATACACTATTCAGAAGTTGGGGAATTTTGGACAATTGCACAAAAGGACATATTGGTCAAATTGCAAAATTTTTCAAATGGGCCTATAATCTTTTGATCCAAACTTGTTCTTAACATTATTTTTGACCCATAAATGCTTGGCCATGGCAATTTTCTATTTTATTGATTTTATTTTGAATTTTAGAACATTTAATTCAAAATTAAATTATATAAAATATGAAAATCATATATTTTTCCAAGAGGGCTGATTTTATATGTTCCTTAATGTCCAAGAAAGCCCAAGACTCTTGCCAAATTCGTGATTCATGCATAAGGAAATAAAAAATCAATTTTTTGCAAATATTTGATTTGTTTTTAAGAGAAAATATTTGCACATTGATTATTCAATATTTTTTGCTTGCTTTTGCCATCCCAATTGCTTCTATAAATACCTAGCATTGCATACAAGCCAGTACACGAAACCCTAGCCCAAGCATAACCCTTACTCTTGCAAATTTTTTCTCAAAAACTTGAAAAATTCGAATTCCATATTGCAGCCACTCCCAGCCTGTTTCAACCATTCAATCACCTTCCTGAGGTTCCCAGCAAGCCAAAGCAGTTCTTACATCAAGCCCAGACACCCTAAATCGCTCCATACAACCTGCTCCGATTTGGTATTTCATTGATTTTCGATTTCTTAATTTCATACGTTGTTAATTGTTTTTGTGTGTTTGTTTGTGTTCAGGAGGTTTATTAGAATGCATTTGATACCTTACATGCAAACATACACGTAGGAATCACCCATTGCCATGGTTAGGGTTCGAAGGACTGTTTGAATCGAACAGCCTCATACAAGCACTTTTAGCCAAAACTAACGTCACCAATGGACTCAGGAGGGTCGATTTAGGGGGGTAGGGTCCCCCTTTCCCATTTATCCTGCGTATTTTTCTTGTTTTCAGTTTCAGGTCATCGGAGAAGACGACCGGAGCTAGGGCTCCGACGTCGCTGACCAAGGTTGACTCCGGCGATGCATGGTTGGCACGATCGTGCGTTCTGATTGGCTCTCTCTTTCCACCTGGGCCCCAAGCGTGCTGGCTTTGATTTTCAAACATATCCAAGACATGTCATCATTCATATGCATTGGTTTTCCACTTTTCCAACACCAAATGCATGATGGCCTGATGGTTAAGACGCTGCCTGTTCAAAGATCCTCTTCCTGGTCATGGGTTCGATCCCTGTGGGCACCGGTTTTCATTCTTTTTCACAACTTTGCATATTTTTTCAATTATTTCATATTTTCTATTTATTTTCAATATTTTGCATTGTTTTTAATTAATTTCACAATTTTTATTCTGCATTAAAAAATTATCAAAAAATATTTTTCTTTTTTACAGTATTTTCATAAAATGTTTATTTAATTTATAAAATTAAAAAACTTAATTTTGCATGCACATTTATTTTTATTTATAATTTTGCATTTAATTCAATTTTAATTGCATTTTAATTATTAAATCTTTTCCAAAAAATCCCAAAAAATTATTTTAGCATATTTATATTATTTCCAGCATGTCATATTTTTCTCATATAAAAATTTGCATTTTTCTAACATTTTTCTCTTATTTCGATTCGTCTCGTATTTTCCGATTTCGCATTCTTTTACAGGTTGATCCGATTCGGACGGTTTTTCTTTTATCGTTTTATTTTTCCAATAATGTAATTGCTCATGGGATGTAATAGTTAATTAGGCTTTTATTTTCCGCATTTTCTGATTATGTAACTGCCCCAAAGCCATGTAATAGCGTAGGACATTTACCTTTCCGCATCTTTACATTTCCGCATTTTAATTTCCGCACCCTATAAATTGCTAGTAATTAGGCGTGTATGGCAAGATAAAATTGAACTTAGCCCACTAATTTCCAAGATAAAAATATCTGAAATCAACACACTCTTTCACACATGCACCCCTTAGGGTAATTCTCTCTCGTTGCCTTTCGATTCCAATGGTCAAGTCCCTCGAACGTAGAGGTATGCTAGCACCGTTGCCTTCAAAACAAATCATCATAGTCCCTTCGATACAAAGATCATAGACCCACGATGTCGCCTCTGAATACATGATCTTGACCCTCGATTGTCGCCTACGAAAAATGATGATAGTCCCTTCGAATGTGCTAGGATACTTCCTACAAGTTGCCTTCTATGACCGTACGATGTCCCTTCGAATGTCCCGCTTACATCCAACAAATAGAGCTACCTACTAACTAATGGTATGGCTAGCGCTATTCTAAAGGAAAGTAAAATAACATGAAAAACGACCAATTCTGAGTAGGAAATAAGACTTTTAGTTGCTTGCTCAATCAAATGCTTTTCACACCTCACACTTTTTTCAAAGTTCAAACTCTCTTCAAAACGAAACATTTCCGAACACTTTGTATACATTCCTACATGAATCATTACAAAGTCAAAGCGAAATGCCTTTTCAAAACATTTTTCAAACACACAGAAAGCACATTTTCAAAAGTGATCTATAAAGCAACTAAGAGCCCGTAGATAACTACGGATGGAAAGGGGTGCTAATACCTTCCCTTTTCATAACCTTCTCCCTTACTCAGAATCTAACGAAGGTCTTTTTCTGTACTTTTACCTTCCCTTAATTGGATAAAAAATAAAAGTCGGTGGCGACTCTTGCTATCCGCACATTTGCGATACAAAAATCCAAAAAAGTCAGTTCACCGTATTACAGGTTCACCACCTGTACCTGCTGAAGGGCCCGCTCGAACCCAAAGGACAGCGCCTCCACGGTATCCTCTTCGAGGACCCTTATCCTTCCGATCAAACTCGCCCGAGTAAGAAGCGCCTGCTCCTCAGCAGACTCGTCCTCGACGGAAGCCGTCCGCTCCCTCAGCAATTTGACCTCGGTCTCCAGCTTGTACTTCTCCTTTGCCAGTGGCCCGTACTTCTCCGTCATCTCCCTTAGCTCTACGGCCAGCGCAGTGTACCTAGCATCCAGACCCCGGAGCTTCTGCAATTCATTCCAATGCGCCATATTCTCCAGCTCCAGGGCAGCAACCCGGTCGTTGGCTTTGGAGGCTTGGGCGCGGGAGTTGACCACCTCATCGTTGAGCGTCAACGAGGTCTTGAGCATCCGGATGACCGCAGATACATCAGCGTGCAAGCTCTCTCCCCGCACCTTCGGGTCGAGCCCCAAGATCATCTCCCTCTCCGCTGCCTGGACCACCGGCGGCTTACCCTCAAAGAGTTGCCTCTGAGCAAATCATGGAGGCAATACAAAAACATCCCCGGTTGAAACCGAAGTCTCCGGAGCTCCCTGCTCGAAACGTTCAGCTCTTCGCCTCTTGAGCGGTTGGTCGGGGGATGAGGTCGGAGAAGGGGTGTTGGCAACGGGATGAGAATCTTCCCGCGCCTGCCGTTGGAGATCGACAACTCGATCTTTGGCCGTCACACGGGGACCCTTGTGTCGCAGCTTGAGCATGCGCTCCTCCATGGCCGCCATTTTATCTGCGAAACAAACAAAGAAAGCACGTCAACACATATACGAGCAACTTCCCCCATTTTTGTTTCTTATATTTCTAAAATACCTAAGAGCCTCAGCGCATCCTCGTCGGACTCGCAGTCGAGGAGGGCCTTGGTGTTGATATATCGCCGGGCAATCTCGATTTCCCCGCTAGAGTCGAGGAGCACGTTCCCTTCCCGGTCAACGCAGATTGCCGGCCTGAAGCTCTTCACAAAGTTTTCCAACCTCTCGTAGGAGAGTTGGTCGTCCCTATCAAGCTTCTCGGGCCTCACAGAGTAGAAATCCGGCCCCCGTTCATAGTGTTTCTTGTCCCATTCGAGGGGAAACTTCGCCCATATCCTTTCCACTTCCTTTCCATCCTCGTTGACCGCCACGGTACGCTCGAACAGGGTATCCTCGGCTTCTCTTGTGACGGGCTTTATCACATAGAACCGTTTCTTAAAATCCGTCAGAGTCTAGGTACGGTCTGAAGAGCTTGCCCGACTGTTTGAACGACACCCAGGCGCACTTATCCCCGACCATCTGCCGCTGTAGATGGAAGATACGAAAAAAGAGGGGAAGAGTGGCACCTATGTCTAGGTGACGGCATACGAGCTCGAATGCCCGCATAAAGGCCAGGGCATTCGGATGGAGTTGTGAGGGGGCGAGATCCAACCACGTGAAGACCCCCGTTTGAAAACCGGTGAAAGGCATGCGGAAACCCGCTTCCCGGAATGCAAACTCGTACATTGGGAACCTCGTAGAAGTGTATGACGAGCAGATCCTCCTGCCCGGCCCAGGGATTTGCACGACCCAGGAAGGCTCAAAACCCTCGTCCAAGTCTTCTATTTGGTTGAACGCACTAGAGGAATCGGTGGAGAAATCCGAGCGGAAGTCCCTCGGCTCAGGCGCGACCCAGGAGAGATCCGCGGCCAATCTTATCTGTCGGGGTCCGCCTATACCCTCATCGTCGCGAGTCTGATCCCCGGCACCTGAAAAGCAGCGAAAGAAAAGTGAATTCGAGGATATCAAATCCACCCCTCCACCACGGCTCAAGTGACACGACGAGGGCCCCGGAAGCACGAGCAACAACGATCAGATGTGGACCTCTCTCGAGGACCCCACGCGGATTACATTCCCTACAACGTACTCAAACTTATCAACTAATCATCAAAATCTCCCCGTAATATCGATACGATTCCCCGTAATGTTCAACGATCTCCCCGCGAGATTCACGTTTCTGCTCGTGGTATCCAAGTTTCTGCCCGCGCTATTCAAGTTTCTACCCGTATCATCCTAGTTTCTGCCCGTAATACTCAACTCTCTCCCCGCTAAATTTAATCTCCTCCCCGCGGCATTCATAGAAATCAAACCCTAAATTCATCCTAAAATGCAAAATTAAAAGGAAATTATCGAAGAATTAGGGATGTTTACCTGCATTGGGAGTCGAAGACATATTGAGAGTTGGAGATGTGATGTTGTGAAGGATTCCGCGTCCGAAAGTCTTTGGCAGAAATTGGAGAAATTGGAGAAGTTGGAGAAATCGGAGAATAAACAAATGAAACCCTAAAAGGTCCTTTTTATAGCCAAACTTCTTGGGCATACGAAAGGTCACACCCTTTTAGGCGCCAAACACCCCATTTCAAGATGACAAGTGGCATCAGACACAACGCTTGACCTAGGAGTAGGGCTGTTCAGATCCAAACCAATCCAATTAAAAACCGCAAACTGAACCTAACCAAACCGAAAACCGCAAAAAACCGCAATTGGTTCGGATGATTTTGGGCCATTTTTTGAAAGAACCGAGCGGTTCGGTTCGGTTGGCGGTTTTATATTCATAAACCGATTCAATCCGAACCAAACCGCGATATTTACAAACTTTTGTTTTTTTTTAAAACTTAGCAGACTAAGACTTGGCCCAATGTTATTTTTGCAATGTTATTAGCCCAATGTTATTTTTGCCAAACACGAAGAGGAAGCCTTAGACCCGGTAACGCGAGCTTCCTTCCTAGGGCACCTTCCTTCCATCTTCACTGAATATCAACCACCACCTTCCATCTTCAGTTTCACTGCCTCCGTTCCCTCACACCGCCTCTGTTCCATAGAATCCTTCGTCTCCCTTCGTCATCCTCGCACACCTTCCTTCTGTCTCGCCGCTGTTCCCATTCAACTACCACCGTATCGCCTCCCTAAGCATACTCCCTCCGATTACTCACTTCCCTGTCGTCTCTGTCTCTTCTCACCAGAACACCCCCATTCCCGTTTCCAGCCGCTCCATTTCCTCTCTGTTTCCTCAACCACTGTCCAATAAACCCTCCATCATCCTCGCTCATCTTTCACAACGGTAAGGTCACTTCCCTTTCTTATCTATTTCTGGGCTTGTCAATTGTTCGAATTTGGATATACCATATTGAATCTGATCGAGATTTAAGATTATTGCTGAGTTTAAAATCGTGAGTCAGTGGTACTCATTTTCACATAAATGTCATCATGCTGATTTTTGTTATATATGTATGTAAAATTAATGAATTGAAGTTTGATTAATGCTAGATTCTATAAGGTTGGACCGACGGAGAGTTCTTGCTGAAGAAGAACGGTGGTGACTCGGTGAGTTACGAAACAGTGAAATACGGAATCAACCAGGTAACATTGTTGTTCTGACTTATGATAACTGTCGTTCTGAAAATGTTAGGTCGAAAATCAGTGGAATTGTTCTTCTTGTTAGGTCTGATACATTGTTGTTCTGACTTATGATAACTGTTGTTCTGATACATTGTTGTTTTGTACATGGTTAAGGTCTGATACATGGTTAAGTTCTGTTGTCCTGATACATTGATGTTCTATAATTCTGTTCTGTTCTATGGTTCTGTTCTGTAATGTGGCAGTATGTTGCAACTTGCAAGTCTGCTACATTGATGTTCTATAATTCTGTTCTGTCCTGATACATTGATGTTCTATAATTTTGTTCTGTTCTGTCAGAGGGGTATTGTAATAAGAGAACTGCTGCTGCCTTCTATATTGTAATATTTTGTTTCTCCATTGTCCAGTCTATATATAATTGCTGCTGTTCTGTTTTGTGCTGCTGTTCTGTTTCCTATATGTAAATTTGTTCTGTTATGATAACTTTTGTTATGTTCTTAGATATGACTATTGATAAAGAAGTCAAGTCTGTTACTGGATCTGATGCTTCCTGTTCCATGGCCGAAAATCAGGTAAAACAATGATAAATTAGTGTATTTGATAAAGTGGTTATATTTATGAGTGTATTTGATAAATTCGTGTATGTATTATGTATTTTCAGTCTCAAAATAGTCCATTGATGCCTACAACAAACTTGCCCCAAACTATTGATTTAGACAAACAAGAAGGCGACAATGCTCAACAGAAAAAGAAAAGGAAAGTTGGAGAAGCGGATGATTCTAAAGTTGGCGATTCTAATGCTGGAGATTCAGGTAAACAAAAACCTTGTAGGCCTAAATCTTGGGTTTGGGATCATTTTACAAAAGATGAATCGGGTATTCGGGCTAAATGTAATTGGTGCACGAAATCTTATGCGGCTGATTCACATAAGAATGAAACCTCAAACTTAAATAACCATTTGATGCATCAATGTAAAAAAATTCCCAAACATGTTCTTGATCCTAGTCAAACCATTCTTAGCCTTCAAGAAGAATCTAAAGAAAATAGGAATGCACTTGTTGGTATCCATTTCGATGTTGAATTGTGTAGACAAGCCTTAGCTAGAATGATAATCGTGGATGAATTGCCTTTTTCTTTTGTTGAGAACGAAGGATTCCGTCATTTTATGAGTGTTACACAACCTAGGTTCCCACTTCCAGGAAGGATTTCCATTGCTAGGGATTGTTTGAGTCTTTACGAGAGTGAGAAACTTAAGTTAAGAAGTATGTTTACTAAAACAAATCAAAGTGTTTGTCTAAAACGATGCTTGGACTTGCAAAATATTAATTATATGGTTCTTACCGCATTTCATTGACCAAGACTGGAAGTTGCATAAAAGGATTCTCAATTTTTGTCCAATAACTTCTCACAAGGGAGCGATAATTGGGAAAAAAATTGAAAAGTGTTTGGAGGATTGGATGATAGATAAGGTTTTCACCATCACAGTTGATAATGCATCTTCAAACGATGTTTCTATCGCGTACCTAAAAAATAGAATGGAGGATTGGAATTCACATCCATTAATAGGGGAGTATTTACATATTAGATGTTGTGCTCACATTCTTAACATTGTTGTCAATGATGGGATGAAGATGAAGCACATGAATTCTTCACTTTCAAAAATTAGGAGTGCGGTTCGATATGTTCGTCAGTCACCTGGTCGTTTAGATAGATTTAAGACATGTATTAAAGAAGTTAGGATACAAGACAAGTCTACTGTGCAGTATGATTGTCCCACTAGGTGGAACTCCACATACCTTATGCTTGAAAGTGAGTTGAAGTTTCAAAAGGCCTTTAAGAGATTAGGTGAGAAATGTGTTGAGTATGCGATGTTGGAAGGTGGTGTCCCAAATAATGAGGATTGGGATAATGCCAAGTGTTTTGTAAAATTCTTGAAGTTGTTTTTTGAAATCACTACGAAGGTGTCAGGTTCTACTTATGGATGATAAATATAGTAGTTATTGGGGAGAAGTCAAAAAGATGAATATGCTAGTCTTTATTGTTGTAATTTTTGATCCTCGGCGTAAGTTTCAATTTATTAGGTGGGGATTGGATAAGTTTTATGAGAAGGAAGTTGCTGATTATTTGTGTAATAAGGTGAAGAAAACATTAAACAAAATGTTTGAAAGTTATAGTCTTTTCTTAAGTAAAGACCAAGCTGAAAGTGTTGCACAAGAAATAGAGCTATCAGAAGTTGTTACATCTTCAGATCATATGGATGATCAATTTGAGAAGGACATGGATCAAGATTCAAATTCAAATAAAAATGAAGTGGAGTTGTATCTAATGGAGACGAGGGAGAAGAAAAGTTCAGATTTTGACATCTTGAATTGGTGGAAGGTAAATTCCACCAAATACCCTACTCTTGGTTTAATAGCTAGAGATATATTGGCTATGCCAATATCTACTGTTGCTTCGGAGTCAGCTTTTAGCACCGGGGGTAGAGTTCTTAGTTGTTATAGGAGCTCTCTTACACCCCACACCGTTGAAGCTTTAATATGTGCACAAAATTGGTTAAGATCCTCTCCTTTGAAACTGGATATTGAAGAGCACTTGGAAGATTTGGAAAAACTCGAACAAGGTATATCTATGTTGTAAACTTTGTTTATAAATCTGTTTTATTCATTTAAGTTTGTTTTGTCTAACGTTTGGTAATTTATTTGATCATTTTTAGAAATGGCTCCAATTCCACAAGTAAATGAGGGACTTTCTGATATTGAATCCGATTAGAGACATGCTTGAAAAAAATGGTATGTTTTTACTTTTTAATATTTATTTATTTGTATATTGCTTTTTGTATTCTGTTGCAATGTATTGTTGGATTACATAGTTGGTTACAAACATGTAAAAGTATGGATGCATTTTGTTAGTTTTATTTTGGAATATAATCAATTAGCATGTGACTTTGATACCGATTGTTAATTGTTGCAAATTTAAGGGAAAGTTGCCTTTATTCATTCTCAACTTCTGTTTTTTATTGGTTTTTCCATGTCTTAATGTTAAAATTACTTAATCTTATAATTATTTGTAACTTGGTATTGTTTTGTAGTGGCAAAAGAAGCATGATAGTCAGATTTATACTTTGTCAATGGCAGCTCACTCCAAGAAGCAAGAAGAAACAAATTATTAGTGCTTTTGATAGTTTTAATGTCTTTTATCTTGATTTAATTATGCATTTGTGACAAACAAAAAGTTTTAGTTTATGTATTGGTTTGATTGAATACTACATTGATGACCATTTGTGACAAACAAAAAGTTTTAGTTTATGTATTGATTTGATTGAATGCTACATTTTCATGTTAACTATTTTGAATTTTGCATTTGATTGCATACTACTATTTCAATTGTTGTCAATTGTGCAAGAAGAAAAAGACAACATTACATATGAGTTTTGTTACAAAATGGAGTTGTTATATGAAATAGAATTGTAAATACTAAATAGTGTTGCCACATAAATAATAATAAGAATTATTATACAAAAATTATTATACATAATTAAATTTGTTGTATGTAGTGTTGCCACATGAGTAATAATAAGAATTATTATACATAATAAAAAAACCGAACCAACCGAACCAATCCAAACCGCATTGGTTTGGTTTGGTTTGTTTTTTTTCTTTAGTCAACCGAACCAAACCGAACCGCATGATTTTTCTTCTTGCGGTTCGGATGATTTTTTTCTTAAAAACCGCCCAAACTGCACCGCGAACACCCCTACCTAGGAGCTGCTCCCCGAGGACCGGGCAATCTGATTCGCTAGCCTCACTCCCCGACGTTCCCACGCAGACGTCCCCGAGTTTAACAATCCGAATGTGCTCGCCGAACGGCTACAGCATCTGCGGGCTTATGCCCGTTGCCTGCCCGAACAAAGGTCGTCGCTGGATGCCGTCGTGGATCTGCCCAATTCAAAGTCATTACTCTACTAGAGCAAAGACTTGGTGGGCTCCTGTTCTGGACTGGCCCATACTCTAGGCCCAATAAACTGAAAGCCCAATTGCCCTTGGAAAACAACCTGGAGTATCCACGCGAGGGCCACGTGGCCAACGACCCTTGACTGCCACGTGCCCCCTGTAAATATCGGACCCTTTTGCTGGATCGTATCAACCATCACACGTCCTCCTGGAACTTCGGAATAGACCCGGGTTTCCCGGGCGACAATCTAGGAAGGAGGCCACGTGCTGGCCTCCATGCGCACGCAAGCCCTAGCAATCCGCTAGTGGGCTTGGATCTCTGCCCACTAATCGGATCTTGGCCCAGCGCTGGGGGCTATAAATACCCTCTCACTTGAGAGGGTCAGATATCTCATTCTTTACTCTCTATTCTTACTTGCTTGCTTTCTCTCTGCCTCTACTTACTTTGGCATCGGAGTATCTTGCAGGTACCCCTCCCTTCTCTTTCACTTTGGACCACCGTTGCAGATTGGGCCAAGACACCTTCTGATCAGGTACAATCAAGTGATAATAAATAATATCTAAATTTTAATTTATAAAAAAAGTTACTATTATTTTTATGATAAAATATTATTAGTTACACCGAAAAAAGTTATAAATATTTATTTTTGATAAAAAAGTTATGAATATTTATTTTTGATAAAAGAACACGGAATAATAATAATAGACGAATATCCAAATTTGTTACGATAATTTTGATCCTATGAAAATATATAGGTATTAGTTATATTTTTACTATTCTTTTTTATTTGTTTTGGAGTGGAGTGCGTATTCTGTCAAGAAATCTCATTAAAAGTCAATTTTTAATGTAATATTGAGATTTACCTTTTCATTAACGGGTTTAAATAACATTTTCATTTACCAACGTGATCTGCATAACTATATTTGAGTATAGCTTTTATCTTGGACCACGGATGATTAAACTACACATCCAAAGACTTTTAATACAAATGTGTAGGTTGAAAAAACATGTTTAGATTGAAATATAGTTGTTTCAATGTTCAAATAAATAGGGGTATATTTTATGTATTTAATAGAAAAAATACACAATTTACTTATCACATTTCCATTTTTCAAGAATTTGAGATTTGTTATAAAACTTAACTGTGTTTAAATTTATTTTCTATTTATTAGATGATAAAATCATATAATATCAATAGCATCTATAATTTTACAATATAGAAGAATTTAGAGATTACAGGCATGTTTGACGGACCGGATCTATTTTCTTGACGGAATGACAAAATATTTACTTAAATTAAAAAATTATTAAAGATCATATATTTAATGACTTATAAATTACTATAGCATATAACTTCTAAATTATTACACAAATTTAGCAAACATAATATTATTCAATTCATTAAATTTAATCAAATTATTATTAATTTTAATTTTAATTTGTTATTAAATCAATATATTTTTTTGATGTATAATATGTTATATTTTATAATGTTTGTTAATAGAAATTTTAAAATTAAAATTATAAGTAATTATAAAAATTATAGGAATGTCTGACGGAATAAACCTGTTTTTTTTACTATATCTTTGATCCATTAACAATTATCAAATATTCTAATAACTAAAATTTAATAAATTAAATTAATATTTATATGATAATTATTATTGAATTTTTATTAATGAATTTGAATATGTTTTTATTATAAATATCTTACCAATTATTATAGATATTTATTAAATATTTATATCGATTTTTTGCCACCGTACTCTACTAGTTGCAGTATAAGATTCATGAACATAATTAAATTTATGTTGTGGCAGGCAAGTTGCCACTTGCTTGTCCAATTTTGCTTTCTCCTTGCGTGGCCCTTGTTATCGCTTTTCAAGAAAATCAAAATTTTGGAGTCACGCACTTAATTAGTTTGACATAATCCAACCGTAAGTATTAATTATTTATCTATTTTTCTGTAAGCATTTTACACCGATAAGGAGTTCTAAAGTGCTACTTTTTAAGCAATAAATATCACAAATATCCAAGAATAGATAATTATTATATTGACCGATGAAAATATAGTATGCATAATATTTTAATATTTTAATGCGTGTGATTTATTTAAAAATTAAGATTTGATATGGTAATTTTGTTAGTATAAAAAGATTATGATAAAAAGAAATGAGAAAATATATTTATTATTATGCAATAATAATCGTAAGAAATATCGGTAAAAAAACTATTATTATTAATATATATTAGAGACACATAGATGAGATATTAAAATATTAAATTACTCTCCAATACTATCTCTTAATTTATGATTTCTTAATTAAAATTAATAAAATGAAATTTAATAATCAAGTTAATAAAAAAAATTAAATTAAATTCTAGAAGCTAAACACATTTCTGAAATAGTCACCTTTGAGGCTTCTGCTTCTGAGCGACATTGCTTTTAAGTAAAGACCACCAAAGCTAGAACTACTACTTATAACTAAATAGTCTCAGAAGCTTGCAGCTCCTGGATAACAACCTTAGAAGCTCTTGGTTCTAACAACAACTTTTGAATATGAATTACTTCCAACATCATCCTTTAATTCATATACAGTTAACCAAAAAACTACAACACCAATTCCATCCCTCAAACAAATAAAGTGTTCAGTCTTGACATACTTCGTCAGAACATTTACAAGTTTCTTCTTATGCTACAATGTGCAACTTTTAACACTCCATTTAGAAATTCATATTTCACCTAGAAAACTCATCTGACGTTGATGGATTTCCTCTCCCTTGGAAGCTTAGTCAACTCCCAAGTCTTGTTTCTTTTTATAGCCTCAAGTTCTTCTTTTATGGCATTCAGCCACACTTTCTTCTTGAGAGATTTACAAGTTGACAACGCAACCATCGGTTGCTTCTTGGAGCACCAAGAAATGAGACTTCCTAGATACTTGAAAAAAATACCCAGAAGTACTTCTTCTATCAACGTTGTCTTCACACCAATCAGAGTTTAAATAGCATATCAACTCTGCATCTGACTTAACACCGGAAGGGAATAACACTCCATGCCTCAGAGTCCCTTTAATATCTTGCAGCATGTAAAACTCTACAAATCTCCTTGCTATTTGTTTGATTCTTTGTGGCCTCTAAACTAGTACATAACCTCCTTTTGATTCTAGAACAATATCAAATACTTAACCGCCTCCAGAAGTTGGATCGCCTTCAGAAGCCCCACCTCTAAAATCATGACCGCCATTAGAAACTGGACTACCTTTAGAAGCTCCTCCTCCATAACGCCCACCTTAAAAGACACGATTTCCATCAGAAACATGATCATCTCCAAAAGTTTGTCCTCTTGAACCTACGTCTTCAGAGTTTTCACTTTCATAAGTATGATCACTACCAGATTCTGGATCTTTGTTAAATTCTAGATCAGAATCAAATTCACCATCTAACTCATCTTTAGAGTCTCGAGAAGATTCTTCATCTTCTTACTCTAACCCTTATTCAGAAATTTCATAACTTTCATGTTCTTACTCATCTTCAGAACCTTTAGGTTCTGATTCATCTTTAGAAGCAGAATCTCCTTCAGATTCTGACTTGAAATTCTGGTATCAGATATGAGATGTCGAAGGCGATGTCACGACACTTATATCTGTTTAATGAACAAGTGACAACAGAAACTTTAAATGCAGAAAACTAAAATAACACAAGTGAATTGTTTACCCAGTTCGGTGCTACACACCTACGTCTGGAGGCTACCAAGCCAGGGATGAAGTCCACTATTAGCAATATTAATTTAGAGTTAAACTTCCCCGTTTACATCCCTCACATAATCACTACCCAACAAAACTTCTACCTAAGAACCTCTTAGATATGAGAAACCCCTCTCACTCACCCTCAATCACACACGGTGATACTGACAATAACAAAGACTTAAAGACACATTTCAAAGACACATAACCATCACCGCTTCAAAGTTTATTGATGATTAACAAATTACAACTAAACTAACGTCCACCTCAAGTATTAATCAATACTAGAGTGACTCACAACTAACAACCAACAAAGACTTAAAACCTAAAACTCAAAAGAAATACGTTCAATATTCTTTGGAGTTGCTTACTCTTCTGATAGGGTTAGCATGCCTTTTTATATGATGACAATAGCTTAGGGTTGGCCCATAAGCGCTTCACATAAGTCTTCACTGATTCCTATACTTTCTCCATGAAAGTAGGATAAAAGTTCTCTAATAATGTTGCAGAAGAACATTACAAAGGTTGCTTAATCTGAGCATACAGATTAAAACAAATAGACTCCTAAAAAATTTTCTGAACTAAAAAACCAGTTCAGGTCTGTAGCACATGTCAGGACATCTATTGTGACATCTTTATAAAACCTGTTGATACATTATTCTTCATGACATTTTATGAGCAGAATGTCTTACCAAAATTTCTGCCAATCTACAGAACTAACAAACTCCCCATTTGGCATATTTTGGATAAAATATTATTTGAGGATATAAGCCATACAATTAACATCAATATCACAATTAACATCTAAATAAACTATAGTAGAGGCATAGACACATCAGAGTATCATATCCGAGCAACAACATGATCACAATCACAGTTAATCAGAGATGCATCGGTAAAAATAAATGTCCAAACATCAGTTAGAACATCACACATATCACACACCCATATCATGCACAAACTCATCACACAATCAGTTTCAGTTGCTCCCCTACACACAACATCAACATAATTTAGATGCACACAATTAACACACGTTAACTGCTCCCCCTCAACATCGCCAATTTAGCACTTCATTGGTCAAATTTACACATTCAAAGTTAGTCAATCAGGCTCACATCATATTACTCCCCCTTTTTAGCCATAATATACCAAAGCTAGAATTAACTCATAAAAGATAACTGTATGAAATTCTAGGTTAAACTATCATTCATTATTACCCAGAGTTAATGGTTAGGGATATATAGACCAAATCATTTGTCAAGCATAATAGTGCCAAAATTACACAAGAGATAATTAAGAATCAAAGTAGGAGCCATAGGAAAAAAAATTAACACAAATTCAAGCACAATCAATTGTCTGCAGAATCAGCAGGCCCTCCACTTCCATCACTTCCTGATTCATCTTCAGAAGAACTCTGTCTTTCACTTTCAAAGCTGCTCTCTTCTTCCTGCACCTTCTCAACAGCACTTATAGCAGCAGCCTTTCTCAGCTCGGATTGTTTCTTCAAATTTCAGCTTTCTTGTTGTACTAATACGAATAACTTCATCTAGTTCTTTACAAGCCTCTGTTAACTCAGCAATAACATCACCCTTACTTGCAGTTTTGCTTTCAGTACCCGCAGATGTGGAAACAATGTCTGGGACATGTTCCCCTACAAAACATTTCTGGTGAAGTGATAAGGTAACTCCTCTTTTTCTTCCAGTGTCAAGGATGGGTAGAATTCCAGGGTGTTGTTGGAGGATGATACCACATATCAAAGAGGGAAAGGAAATGGGCATCTTTACATCACATGTGTCAGTATGTTTGATTGTCTGATCAAAGATATAAGAACCATAGTCAAATGGCTTCTTCATGCCAACAACATAAATAAATTTCCCCAATCCTACTGAAATGGTTGAGGTGTGGTTTGTGGGAACCCAGTTGGTAGCCCCAATCCTATGCAAGATGGCATAATTCACACATAACTTTCCAGCAGACAGTTTTCCCTTAACAGGCCATACACTCACTTGGTTTGTAGTGATAGTCTTGCACACTTGATTGTCAAATACTTCAAATTCACAATCCTCATCTCCACTTCTTCCTAGGTATTTGTTGATAATAGTAGATGAGAACTCAACACACTTTCCTCTCACAAAAATTTCTGAAAATCCTTGCTCCTTTTATCAGCACAGTCTTCAGGGATGTTAACAATAAACTCCTTGACCAACACCTCATAGAATTTAGCCAGCTTGGTTACATTCTTAATCAATCCAAGAGAAGATATAAGCCTCATGATTTCCTTGTATTCCAATGCATCTTTTCCCAATTCTCTATCCAAAGCAATTCTCCTCTGTTAAACACACTTCCATTTTGAGACATAGCTGGTGGAGTGGAAGGATATGTTCTCTGTAAGGGCATCAAACACATTATTAGATGGCCTCTTAATGATAGATTTCTTCACAAGAGTGATGTCTTGGACATCATCCTCAACATCATAGTATTAATTTGATTCGGACCTAATCTTCCTCTTGCTTGATGAGGGAACAACTTTGATTCAGGCTTTTGGAAGTCCATACATGACATTCTTCTTGACATTCTTGGTGGGAGTATTAGAAACTGCAGCCTTACCCTTTCTTGTCTTCAACCTTTTAGCAATCCCAGGGTTCACATTTACACTCAGTTCATTGTCAGATATTTCATCTACATCAACAACTTCTTCAGCATTTTGTTCTTAGTTCTTGTTGGACTTACATCACCTTTCTTGTTAGGAACTGCTTCTTTCACAGGTGATATCTCAACATCAGGTGTAGCTTTTCCAAGATTAGACTTAGTTCCCTTACCAAGACTTCCTTCAATGTTTTCTTCTTCCCTTACAAATGGTTCAACATGCCCTTTTGGGGCAACCTCAGCAGGTATGTGGGAAAGAGGAATGCTATAATTGTTTGGGTTTGTTGTATGTATGATGTGCAAATTCATGAGAATTAATTTATAGGTTTTGGGTATGAATAAGGAGGTTTTGGGGTTGAAAGAGAGTGAAATTGCAGTTTGCAGAATAGTAGAAAATTATGTTTTCAGTAGTAGAAACCGGTTACTGGGTTTGGAGAAATCGATTTTCACTCAATATTTTCAAAAATAAAAGGTTTTTATCAAAGCAGAAACCGATTTTCAATTTTGGAGAAATTGATTTCCTCTTCGTGTTTTCAGTCTGTATGTTTCTATAAAAACACAGAAACTGGACATCACTTGCATTCGCCTCCAATAACGAGACCCCTTCTTGCACGATTTCACTTTGTGCGGTCCACCTCTCAACGTTTTCCCATTTGAAAATCGATAGATTTGCGAAAAATTGATTCGAAATTGTGCTTCTATTTACCCTTGCTAAGCAAGTGAGTCGAACTTGAACTTCTTTATACAAATTTGTTGAAACAATAAGTTATTAGTGAATGAAGAAGAGAGATATATATCAAGATGATTGTATTATAAAAGAGGAAATATTTATATTAATCTATTTGTTTTACATCTACAATATTTGGTTTCACGTTTCAAATTAAAAATGTATGTTTGAAGCCTATTTTACCGCGACTTTTAAAAGCTAAAAAGTCTAACTTTAGATGGAAGCGTTTTTAATAGGGATGTCAGTTTGGACCTGTTAATGGGGATCCCCGCGGGGAACGCCCCGTTCGGGGCCCCAAAGATGGGGAATTTTCCCCCGTGGGGGCGGGGATGGGGAGAAAAATTCCCCGAGAGCATTTCGGGGACGGGGACGGGGAATACACCCCCCGCCCCGCGGGGACCCCGCCCCGCCTATTATTTTAATATAGTTAATTTAATATATATATTTTAGATTAGGTTTTTTAGTCATTTCCTTTATAGTTAATTTCCATTAGTATTTTTAATAAAAAATAATAAATGTCAAATACTAGTATTTTTTAATAACATAATAAATATGTGAATTCTTTGTGCTTTTTATTTTTATAGAAAATATAAATATTTTAAAAAAATAAAATATTAATGAATAAATGTAGGATCTATGGGGATCCCGGGGATCCGCGGGGAACCGGGATGGGGATAGAAATTCCCCCGTGACGGAGATCGGGGACGGGAACGGGGAATGAATTTGATGGCGGGGAAAAAAATGGGGAAGTGTCCCCCCGGTCCCGCCCCGCCCCATTGACATCCCTAGTTTTTAAGACCAATTCCACCGTGAAAACAAACATATATCATCGCATATTTATTTATAGACAAACTTTACACTCCATTTACATCATGCAAGATTCAACTCTCACATATTTATTTATAGACAAACTATACACTCCATTTACATCATGCAAGATTCAACTCTCGCGAATACTTGCTAACATCATGCAGTATTTAATTAGATTTTTTTAATGACCTTAAAAATTGAATTATATCTGCTAACACGTCAAATTAATGACAATCACATTTCAATTAGCATTCATTTTTTGTACAAACACAACAATAGTTTTTAGTATTCATTCTAAATTGGTAGCTAAATATATATAGATTAAGCACACATCAAATTTAAAATCAAACAATTTAAATTATGATTAAATGAATAATTTAACTACTATGATAACCAACAAAAAGAATTAAACAATGAGGAAGCTTGTAATGGGATCATTATCTGGTAGAAGCATCTTAGAGTTGAGGAGAGTAAAGACCGTAAGAGAAGCAGAAACAAGAACAGAAAGTGCCAAGAGAATGAGCATTAGAATATGTGAAAACGTTCCATTGACTTGTTGAGCATATTCTATTGAAGCCAAAGCTAGGATAGTAATAGGAAATGAGTACGCCCACCATGCAACATTAAATCTTGACATAGATCTCTTGAATAGGGCTGGCCTGCAAATCTGTTTAATTCAACATAAATACTAATTATTAATACTTTAGGCCATACCTTGAGTTTTATATCTAATTTCATTTAGTTTTTAGGTATGAGATTAAGTTATCCTCTATGCTAAATTATATTAATACTAATCTCTAGGTTACATTAAATATAACATGGCTTCCCTAGTCTTATAGTAGGATCATCCTATAATCGGATCCAACATAATATTCTACTTAGACTCATTCAATATTAAATCATCTTATAGTAGGATCCAAACATAAGATTCAATTTCAACTCTTTTGAACCAAATTGAAGTAGATTTTCATACTTCTATTGGAGAGTCTAGAAAGCTTTGAGGGTAAAAGAAATCAATGCATCAAAGATCATAAAAGAGCTATACATCACATCGTCACAAAAACTTTAAATATATGTGTTTGGATGTGACATTTCAATAAGAATTTTTTTTAAGAGAATTTAAAATAACTAAATCAAAATAAGTTGTTTGAATAAAAATTATAGAAAATTGTTAAAATAACGACAAAGATTTTGTTTAAGTTAAATTTAACGAATTTTAAATGAAATATAAAATTTTCAAGAATATTTAATTTGGTCTCATTTTTTTTTTAATTTTCAAATTGACCCCAACTTATTTTTAAATTGTAAATTATTTTGCAATAATTTTTAGGATTTATAAATTGGCTCCTTTTAACTTTTAAATTTGACCCAAAAGTTATAAATATTATTTTTAAAATTGAATAATAAAGTATTTTAATACTATATCCAAAAAAAGTTTATAAATAATTTGAATTATTTATAATTTTGAATTTTTGAAAAATTTCAATTACTCATAATAAAATATTAGACTTACAAATCACTTCAATTATGTTTTAAATATTTTATTCATTCAAAATTAGTTTAATATACATATTATCGTGAGAATCTTCTACAACCCTTATAAAAGATAATTAATAATTCTTCTTTATCACGTTGAATTTGGACTTTTAAAACAATTTTGCTTAGACTCCCTATAATACAATTTTTCTTATTAAAAGAAATCACTAGTTAAACCTACCAATATTAAAAAATATTTCAACGTTTAAGAAATGCAAAGACAATATGTTACTATCAACTAGGATCTTTCAAACAATATAGTATCAAGTGATGCAACAACATACATGATAGAGACTTTCCAAATTTTGCCACTGCCTACCAAAAAAAAGTGTTTACAATCCTTATCTCATGTTTGTGTAAAAAGTCAATTTTTATAACACTACTAAATTTTGACTAAAAATTTAGTCCAGCTGTTGGCTTTGTCATTACTTGAGGAAAAGCTCACATCAATATTGAAATATCAAAAAAATCATTATCTTTCCAGGAAGACTTAATTTGCATGCATGAAAACAACTGGTAGAGTTTAAATTATCCAATATTTTATCCGCAAATTCTAAATGAACTGACAAAAATTAATATTAATAGATTCAATATCATCATCGATGTTCAAACCCTAATATTATTTAATATTATATCAATGTTTAAACTCTGATATATATGATTATATGTGTGAGTTTCTGACAGTTATTTTGTATTTTTAGTAATACTTTTATGTTAATTTAAATAAATGATTGAATAATATATACCAGTGAGATGAAGAGGAATAGAGACAAAAAGAATAGCATCTTGGAAAGAGTATCGAAATCTCCAACAATAGCTTCCCAAGCCAAACAAGCCACACCAGGTGCTGCAAAGAACAAGAACAAAACTGGCCTTAACATAACATGAACACTATCACCATCTGAGAACCTCTGATAAAGTGTTACAAACAACACCAAATAATGAACCATCCCTAATGAAAACAAACAAACTGCACTTTCTTTCCATCCCATTTCCGCCGCAGCTTGTGCTCCAACCAAATTCCCTATAACCGATAACTGACTCGTCGGATTTGCAACCGTTGATAAAAACCTCTTCCCTTTAGTAAACCACTGTCCATATATCTTAATATCAAGAATCACCACCGGAACCGCGAATATCCACCATAGAATCAAATATGTCGCGGTTTCGGGGGTTAGAAATTCTACCGGTGATGATTGAAGTAACAGAAACCATGAAATCCATGGCGCGAAAAGATAGTTAACTCCTACATGGTGTAAGAATTCAGCTTTTACCATCTTGAAGAAAAACAAACATCTTAAGAGGTAAAGAAGAGAGAGTAATATGAGAACAAAAAGAGACAAGCACCATAGTAGAATGAAAACTGAATTAGGTAACATGCTAAGAACATGTCTTGAAATGTTTGTGTCTTTTGTTGGTCCAATTAGGGTTTTCCAAAGTAATGCTTGTCCACCAAGTGAGAGACTGATTCTAAAATAACCTGCATGGAGTTTTGTTAACAAACAAGTTAAGAATCTCTTTGTGACAATTAATGATGTTGGTTTTTGGTTATTGTTTAGGGTTGTGATGTTTTTCTCTATGATGACAAGCTCAATGTTTGGTATGGAAATATTTTCCATGTTGATTTTGATATTGTTAAACTCATACAATGGTGGTAAGGTGTGTGTGCATTTTGGTTTAGGTACATGATAGATTTTATAGTAGTATGAGAGTGGACACACTAACAAGTGGATGTATTCAAAATCAAAAGTGTTGTTAAAAGTTTGAAAAAAGGAGGAAGCATTTTATGAATAAGTGAAAAGTGGTCCATGCTGGTTGCCTTTGCACGCGGATAATTTTTTTTATGATAATTTATTTATTTTTAAAATTATTATTTTGAAATAAATTTTTTTTTTTAAATAGATAATAAACACCTTCTTACACTTGATTCTCGATAAGATAAGATGGGTAGAAATTCATCATAGATATTTGGTGAATTTCTAACATCTGGTATGAGAGCATATACGGAACACACCTTTGTGAGAGATACACCACATCTCTACCTAAAACCTTAATATGATAGGTTTAATATGATAGGTATGTTGGTTCTCTCACTTATATAGTGTTCAATCTTTTCTTTTCTAATTAATATGAGACTTTTTCCTCACACTTGATTCTCAACACTTTATTCCTAGTTTTAAAAGACAAAATATAAGAAAAAATTTATTATTCCTAGTTTTAAAAGACAAAATATAAGAAAAATTTTATTAATGTCTCTATTAGAGATGTCAAAATGATATTAAAAGATCTGGTGTTGATAAAAGTTTGAAAAAAAGGAGGAAGCATTTTATTGAACCCTGCATGGACCGACTCAAATAATAATAAAATAGAATATTTAATATTAAATAAATATTTTTTAAAGTTAAATATTTATAAATTATAGAGATTATATATTAAAAATTTAAAAATTTATATTCGAATGAGTGTGTAAAATTTTAAATTTGTTAAATTCGAATATGTACATTCGAAAATTTGAGAATATTTTAAATTTTTCATCCAAAATTTTAGAAATACACGCAGCTGAAAAAAATTCTCATTTAAAATATATCAGCCGAGTTCGATCCAATTTATTCACATAAAAATAAAATATTTTTTTTATATGGGCTATAAGATTCCGTATGATTTGAGAAACATGAAATAGTTAACTATGTAACACGGTTTCTCAATATATCGGAAGTTTGGACAGAACGATCCATAAGACAACATAGTAGAATTTATACTTTTTTGGAGTGTTTTTTAAGAATGAAATGAAAATATTAATGAGTAACTTTTTGTTTTATTTTAAGAGTATCCAAAACTTCTAAAACACTCTCAAATATACACTTTTTTAGTTCTTTATAATGAATCGTGTTGCGCTAAAAATACACCAAGAATAATCGTAATCTATTGCAAAAGTAGTATCGAGAGAATCATATTTATAAATACTAATTAATAAGTATCAAATTAATTAATATTGTTTATTATTTAGGATAATTAATTGTTTAATTGTTTAAGACAAGTAATATATACGTCTTAATTAATTTTTTATTGAAAGACTAAGATTAAGATTAAATAAATAATTTAGAGTCTTATTTATGTATAGGCCCACCAATTTTTTTTAAAGCCCAGGTTTACTTCGTCTTAGATTTTTTAGATTTTTTTTGATTTCTCTCCGGCCCATTAATTCTACGGCGACAGGTGAATTTGGGATCTCAAGTGGAAGAGATAATTTCTATTTGATTATAGTTGTCTCTTTTTAGTGATTTGTAGTATGTGATTAAAGACTTTATCCTTTCTTTTGAGAGTGACGTGCGAAAGTGGCATGATTCAGGCGATGGTTTATACTTTTGTAGATGTATGTTCGAGTTTTCATGATGTCAAAACTCCTGGAAAAGCTTGAGTGTGTGTGCTACAAGGATGACTGATGAAGAAAAGCAAAGAATCCAGAAAAAAGTTAGATGCGTCGACGCAAGTTCTCCTCCGTTCGACGCACGTTTAATGGCAACACCCTGGATGTTACGTGCCGACCCCTGAGTCGACGCATATTTGATCTTCTCAATAGCGGATCATTTAGACGATTTAAAATCTAGGAGACTTTCGCAAAAATATTTTAGACACACAAATTTTAAAAACCTGATCTATTCAACCTCTATTCTAGATCGAGCACATCGTCTAACAAGTGATATCACGAGCGCCAGTTTATCTAGTGCTTCGCAGTATTACTTTGTAGAAAATGGAGAACGATCCAAAATAGGCTTATACGAGAGCTCCGGTTTTCACCGGTGAAAACTATAACTATTGGAAAGATTGTATGCGTGTTCATATCACATCTGTTGATAGAAAGATATGGAAAGTTATCGAAAATAGTCCCATGGAAATAACCATGAAAAACAAAGATAACTTTACCATACCTAAACCAGAAGCACTATGTGATAAAAATGATGAGAAAAATTATGCCTATGATTGAAAGGGTAGAAACATGCTTATAGCTGCATTAGGCGTCGCTGAATATTTTCGAGTATCTCATTGCACCACAACCAAAGTCATGTGGGATGCCCTACAAATTGCCCATGAAGGCACAAATGATGTGAAACTTGCTAGAATCAACACTTTGACTCAAGAGTTTGATCTCTTTCACATGAAGCCTGGTGAAACCATTGCCGATATACAAAAGAGATTCTCTCACATTATTAATCGCTTACACACTCTTGGTCATGTTACTCCCAATGCAGTTGCTATTAACAAAATCTTGAGATGTCTTAACAGGGAATGGAAACCGAAAGTCACCGTATCAAAGAAGCAAATGACCTAGCCACTCTCGACATCACAACATTGTTTGGCAAGCTCCAAGAACATGAACAAGAGCTCACAAATCTCAACAAGCACGAAAAGAAAGAAAGAAAATGTAACACGGTGGGAGAACTGACTTGTTTGTTTTGCGTTTTATCACAAATGTTGCGGATAGCAAGATTCCCCATCAATTGTTCTTTTATCCAATAAAGGAAAGGTGAAAAGAACAGGAAAATACCTTCGTTAGATTCTGAGTACGGGAGACAGTTATGAAAAGGGAAGGTATTAACACCCTTTTCATCCGTAGTTATCTACAGGCTCTTAGTTGCTTAGCTCACTTTTGAAAAATTGCTTTCTGTGTTTGTGTAGTTTGAAAAGTATTTTGAAAAGGTATTTCGCTTTGACTTCGTAATGATTCTCGTTGGAATGTATACGAAGTGTTCGGAAATGTTTGTTTGAAAGATGTTTAACTTTGTAATGATTCTCGCTGGATTGTATACAAAGTGTTTAAATTTGTTTTGAAAAAGTGTGAGGTGTGAAAAGTATTTTGATTTGGAGCAAGCAACAGAGTCTTATTACCTATTCAGCATGGTCGTTTCCATGTTATTTTCCTTCTCCTTTAGAATAAGACTATCCATACCATTAGGTGGTAGGTAACTTTATTCATTTGGATATGAAGGGACAATCGAAGGGTCAATGTTTGGTCATAGAAGACAACATGTAAGGATACCTTAGAAATTTGAAGGGACGATCATCACTTTTCGTAGGCAACAATTGAGGGACGTATATTCGTAGGCAACATCGAGGGTCTATGATATTTGTATCGAATGGACTATGATGATGTTATTCGTAGGCATCTTTGCTAATGGTATCCTTGTGACACCCCAAATAATTCAATTATTAAATAATTAGAATTTTAATTATTATTTTAATTAGAAGTTTAATTATTGGTATTTTTGAATTATCGGAATTAATTAATTAATTAAATAGAATGGAAGTGTTGGGGTGTGAGGTGTGAAGTGGAGAGTGTGAGGAGTAAAAGACTATACTCATACTAATTATTTTAGAATAATATAATGGAATAAAAGAAGAAAAAGGGAAAAAGATAAGGAATTGGAATATTCATTATACGTGCAATTGAGAAGAGGAAGAGGAAAGAGGAAAAGCCAAAAGCGTCAGAGACCGAAGAATTATCACGAGGTAAGGGGTGATTTTATTCAATTATGATGCCTTATGGATTTTGGGACTCGATTGAACGGTTGAATATGTTAGGAAACTTGAATTATAAATTCTAGGTTTGTAGAATTATTCCCTAATGTGTCGGATTATAAGAATTGGAACCGTTAGTGTGTTATGTGATTAATGGGGAATGATGAAATTATGCTATGTGTGTTGTATTGGTGTTTACTGGTTGAATTTTGGTGTTTCTGATGCTATGGTTCGTATGGGAATGAAAGGGAAAAGTTTGGAAATAGGTTGCTGTCAAAAGTTGTAGATTTTTGGTTCTGCAGGTCGCAGGAACCGGTTCCCATATGGGAGGAACCGTATTCCTGGTACAAAAACCAAGGAGAAGGAATTCTGGAATAGTGGGAACCGGTTACTCCTGGGGAGGAACCGGGTTCCCAGTTGAAATTTTTCAAAGAAAAGTAACATTTTTAGTGGGAACCGGTTCCCTGTCTGGAGGAACCGGGTTCCCCATACATTTTCCAGAGGGCGTGCAAATTGAGCTTGTGGGAACCGGGTTCTCCCTGGGAGGAACCGGTTACCACTATGTTAATTTCCAAAATACTTAAAACTTTAAAAACTCATATTTTCTAAACCGTAACTCTGATTCGAGTGCCGTTTTGGGCAGTGTTCTCTAAATTAAACGTACTATTTTATAAAATTGAGAAATTACTATTTCATGGATTTTATTTTAAAAAGTGTCGATTTTCCGATTTTGTGAACTAAAGTAATTTTAGAAATGGTGACGAGCCGGTTAGAGTTGTTCTGACTGATTGGATTGAGGACTACATACTTATGTGCTGTCTCTGTTGTTTATTCATGATTATGCTGTTATCATGTGTTGTTTGTTGGTGTTAGATATGTATGGAATGATGTTGTGATATCATATTCCGTTATTTGATTGTTGCATGCTTTTGATGTGCATGCATATGCATTCTGGTGTTGGTTAATTCTCATTGTGTGGAATTGGACCTATAGAGCCAATACCTGTACCCAGTGGTTTAGTGGTGGTGAGGCTAGATTCGTATCCCAGTGGTGTATGGGTGAATCATTGATTAACGTTGTTTCCGAGGTGTAAACGGAACAGGGTGTGAATTTAGTTCACGTTTGGTACCACATGCATTGAGTCTGCATTGCATATCGATTATAACATGATAGGATGGTTGCCAGTGTTATAATCTTATTGTTGTCATTATGTGCATATTGAACTGTATGAATTGTATCTGTAACTGAATCTGATTTTGCTAATGAGAGTGAAATAATGTATTAAACTGTTTTATTGTTTTCTTGAAACGTATAATGCATTTTAATTGTTGATGAAATCTCACCCTTACTTTGATGATTTCAGATTAAAGTTAGCAGCTCCGGAGTTGGTGAGGATGGCTTATAGAGCTGTGCTATTTAGTTATCCACGTGTCAGTGTCATGCTCTGATAGTTGTAACACTGGGGAACGTTTGGGTGAGAGTTTTATTTTGTACTCTATTGTTCTTTGATTAAATTTTGGGAATAATTCTGAATTGATTTTTATTCCGGTTTTGATGCTATTTTCTGTTGTGTATAACATGACATTGGTTTTGATTATTTTAATAAAGTTCTTCAGTGAAGCATGACTACTGTTTATGAGATTTTTATAATTTAAATTGAATTGTAATGCCCTTCATTGCATGTTATCTCTGATTTATTCATTATATTCACGGGGTATTTTAGAAGGGTGTTACAATAGTGGTATCAGAGCATAGTCGATCGTTTTGACCAATGTCTTAGTGTCGTTATCCCTTTTGTATGCAACTAGTGCAAGGTAACACTGTCGATACTTGTGTTCTAACGAAGTTGTTTTGTAATGTTACAAAATAATGGCCGGAAGAGGTAACGGAAGAGACGATGCTGCTATTGCTGAGGCTTTGGGAATGCTTGCTGGTGTGCTAGGAGGAAATCAGTTGGGAGCTGGTATTGGTGCTGATAGACAATTGGGGAATTTTCAGAGGAATAATTCTCCATTGTTCAAAGGCACACATGATATCGAAGGTGCTCAAAGATGGTTGAAAGAGATTGAGAGAATCTTCAAAATGATTGATTGTGCGGAAGAGCTAGGTTCCCCATAGCCTCCTCTTGGGATTCGTACAAAAGAACCCCCTCATTGAGTTAGCCTCCTCTTGGCCTTCGTGAAAAAGAACTCCCATATTGAGTTAGCCTCCCCTTAGGCTTCGTACAAAGAACTCCTTCGTTGAGTTTAGCCTTCTCTTGGGCCTCATAAAAGAAAGAGATATGGAAATCTCTAACAACCTTCTATTGGGCTTCGTACAAAGAATCTCCTTTGTTAGGATAGAATCCTAAGAGTATGGCTTCCCGGTGAAATCACTCATAAAGCCAAGCCAGCCATACGTTATAGCCTCCTTTTGGGCTCCCAATACAAGGACCCTCGATGTCCCTCAGAAAGCCTCCTCTTAGGCTCACAATACAAGGACCCTCGATGTCCCTCGAATAGCCTCCTCTTGGTCTTACAATACAAGGACCCACGGGCTTCTTAAAAGCATCCCCCTAAACAATAACAAAACATATCTCCTCAGAGATTTGACATGAATCATCTCTATGGAAGAAGTATGTCATTTATAGCATCACATACAAAACAAACATTAAAAAAAAAGCACTTTTCACAAACAAAACATCTTTCATAATTGTAAGTGGTAACACTTGTACACTCAAGCAAAACACTTAATGCTTACAATGAAAGATTCAACATTTTTTTCAAACGTCTTTCTTAACTGTAAGTGGTAATGCTTGTACACTCAAGCAAAACACCCAATGCTTACAAAGAAAGATTTAAACAATCAAATTTTCAAAAATGTATGTGATGAAATAGATTAGATACATTTTTCATTAAGATGACACATTTCGTTGTCTCTTAATTTCTTTTGCTTCCACTAGCACATAAATGGGAACTACGATTGCTCTGAATTTCTCAACCTCCTTTTGAGAATACATAGGCACAAGGTCTCACACTTGGCGAGCATACTTCTTTCTCCCTCAAACCAAACAAACCTTAGTTTCCCTTAGATCCGAGCTACATATGCTCTGATTCCCTCTAGGGGATATGTATGCAGAGGATCCCAATGATCTTTGCAAGCATAATCATAATAAGTAAACTTAGGTTCCTACCTAGCCTACCCTTCTTAAATCCCAAAAGAGAAACTTTCCCAAAATAGCATAGCAAATAAAACATAAACGCACAAAAGGTTATATAGTGTACTATAGATATATAGGTTGCTAATACCTTCTCTTTATATAACCTAACCCTGTTACCCAGGTCACACCCCCACGCGTTGCGTTTAGTTTCACACTAATCGCATTGTATATCTTTTTTAGGGTATTTTAGCTTTCCCCTTTTCATTTCTTTCTTGTTTGGAAACATTAAAGCTTGGTGCTTGCGACATCTTTTAAACAAAAAAAATCAAAGTTAAATCGTTTTGAGCCAGAGATTCGAATTTCGATTTGGTTCCCTCGTTCTTCACTTTTTTACCACGGACAGGAATGGAGGGAGAAATTAAAGGAGTGGGAAAGACAAACTGCTCTGAAATTCCTAACATCGAAGATGTATTATTTGTCAAAGTATTAACATCCAATCTGATTAGCATAAGTCAACTATGTGATCAAGGGTTCAAAGTAAACTTCACAAAAACTGAATGTATCATTACAAATGAGAAAGGTGAAGCTACTATGAGAGGTATGAGGACCAAGGATAACTGTTATCTATGGGTTCCCCAAGGTACAAGCTATCTCACTTATGTTGAGATCAAACAAGTTGAAAACAAGAAGAAGACAAATCTTAAGTCAACTGATCTCAAGGTTCCACGGGATGTCATGACATCATATAAGTCTGCAAAAATTAATGATCAGTCTAAAAAATTATGGACCTGAACAAGGAATTTACTAAAATGAAATTGGTCAACTGTTATTGAAGATAATGGAATGTATATGGAATTTCAAGGAGCGAGCAAGGGGTCTGTATGCTAGAGATATTATAGCAATTAAAGCGTGTGGGAATACCATTAAAGGGCCTGATTTTTCAAATTGTCACTTAATACTGTTGAAACATGACACAAAATATGCAACCTACATTACCTTCATATCCTACCTCTGAAACGACAAATCTCAAACTTCCACTTTCTAAAACTTCAAGATGTCTCAACATAGTGAATTTGCACCAAGAAACATCAATGAGAACATCTCAACTGATGAAGCCCTAGATGTGGTCCCTCTCTCCATGATTTCATGCCCGGATACAAGACCTAAAAAGTTTCACACTCACCATGCAAGACGTCCAAGAGAAACACTCGTCCCTGCTGTAGGTAATGCTTCTGATCCTACCTATAATGAACCAATTCAAGATTCTATATATATTGATAGGGCCATAAGGAGATTAGTCACTAAGACTCTGAATGTAGGACTGTCTGTTCAAGGGATTACCATCCCTCTATTCCATATCTCTACTGAGGTTGTACTTAGAGGGCGTGTTGAACCATGTGTAAGGGAGAATGAAAATACTGAAGGGAGTCTTGGAAAGGAAACTATGTCGAATCTTGAAAAAGTCACACCTGATGTTGAAACATCAACTGTGAAAGAAGTTCCTTCTACCAATAATGCTGATATAAGTCCAACAAGAGTTGAGAACAAGAAAAGTGAGGAAGTTGTAGATGTGGATGAAGTGTTTGAAAATGAGTTAATTATCAATGTAAACCCTGGAATAGCTAAGAGGCTGAAGACTAGAAAAGGTAAATCTTCCGTTTCAACCACTCCATCCAAGACTATCAAGAAGAAGGTTATGTATGGACCTCCAAAAACATGGAGCAAAGTTGTTCCATCATCCAATAAGAGGAAGATCGGGTATGAATTAGACTCAGACTATAATGTTGAGGATGATGTCCAGGACATCACACCTGTGAAGAAGTCTATCATTAAGAGGTCTTCTGATGATTTACCTGATGCACCAATAGACAACATATCCTTCCACTCTATCAACTTTGTCTCAAGATGGAAGTATATTTATCAGAGAAGGATTGCCTTGGAAAAAGAATTAGGAAGAGATGCCTTAGAGTACAAGTAAATCATGAAGTTAATCTCTGATGTTGGACTAATGAAAACTGTAGGCAAGTTGCCTAAATGTTATGATACTTTGGTCAAGGAATTTATTGTGAACATCCCTGAGGATTATGCTGATAAAAAGAGCAAGGACTTTTAGAAAATCTTTGTGAGAGGAAAGTGTGTTAAGTTCTCACCAACTGTTATCAATAAATACCTAAGAAGAAGTGAGAATGAGGAGTATGAGCTTGAAGTAACTGACAATCAAGTATGCAAGACCACCACTGTTAATCAAGTGAGTGCTTGTCCTATTAAATGGAAATTGTCAGCTGGGAAGTTGAGTGTCAATTCTATCCAATCTTGCATAGATTTGGAGTTGAAAATGGGTTCCCACAAACCACACCTCAATAATTTCAGTGGGGGTGGAAAGATTCATTTATGTTCTAGGCATGAAGAAACCATTTGATTGTGGTACCTATATTTTTGATCAGACGACCACAAGTAAGGGTGATCTGATTGCTGAGTTAACAAAAGCCTGCAAAGAATTGGATGAGGTAATACGCATAAGCTCAGTAAGAAATCTGAAATTTGAGGAAACCATCCGAGTTCTAAAGAAGGCTGCTGCTGCAACTAATGCACAAGAGGTGCAGGAAGAAGAAAACAACTCTGCAAGTGAAAATCAAGGTTCTTCTAGAGATAGATTAGGAAGTGGTGGGCCTGCAAACTCTGCAGAAAACTGATTGTGCATGGAAGAGTTGTTAATTGTGTTTGCAGTGGCTCAAATGTTGAAAATATTTGTGTAATTTTGGCACTTAAGTGCATAAAACTTTGCTTAGTCTATAATTAACTCTAGATAACAGTTATCAGTAGTTGAATCTAGACTTTATTTTTGTCCTCTTTTAATTATGAGTTTGACATTTTTGGATAAAAAGGGGGAGAATGCGTGTGCATGAGTGAGCCTGAATGTGATTGTGTGATGCTGTGTGAGAAGTTGTGCTGATGAAGTTGAGGGGGATCAGATGTAGTCTATGTGTTTATTGTGTGTGCTTCCAAATTTGTGTGCTTCAAAATGTGTGTGCTTCCAAATGTGTGCTTCTAAATATTATTGATGATGTGTGCAGGGGGAGCAAATGACATTGCTTGTGCATCTATGAACACTGTGATACTGTGTACAGGGGGTAAAATGCTGCATCTACGAATGTTCCAACTGATCTTTGAACATCTAATTTTTCCGCTGTTGTATCTCTGATGTGTGTGATTCTGATCTTACTGTGCTGCTCTACTATATGTGCTTAACTGTTATTACTGATTATGATGCTATTAATTGTATGGCTTGTACTCCAAGTAATGTTTTAACCAAAATTTACTAAAGGAGGAGTTTGTTGGTTCTGTTGATTGACAGCAATTTTGGTAAAACATTTTGCTCAGAAAATTCCATGAAGTTTAATATATCAGCAGGTTTTATGAAGATGTCACAGCAGATGTCGTAATATGTGAAAACTGAACTGAACTGATTTTCAAGTTCAGAAACATTAGGAATCAGTTTGTTTCAATTTGTGTGCTTCGATTTAGGAAGTTGTGTAACATCTTCAGCAATATTCTTGGAGAAATTTTGTCCTACTACTATGGAGAAAACTTAGGACTCGTGAAAACTAACTGTAAAGCAACCCTAGTTGGTGTATTCTTATTTAAAGGTTGTTAACCCTGTTGGCAGCGTTGGACATTCCTGAAGAAATTTAAGAGTATTGTTTTAATTGTTGGTTGTTAGTTTTGTTGGTTGTTTATTGTGAGTCTCTCTAGTATTATTTGATACTTGAGTAGGACATTAGTAGAGTTGTAAGTTGTTAATCATCATAAGCTTTGAAGCAAGGATGATTATGTGTCTTTGAGGAGTGTCTTCAATATTTGTCATTGTTGATTGTCACCGCGTATGACTGTAGGGAGTGAGCAGATGTTCTCATATCTAGGATATGTTTCTTAGGTAGAAGGGTCATTGGGTAGTGATTAAGTGAGGAGTGTAAACAAGGAAGTTTAACTTTGAATTAATACTGCTAATAGTGGACTTCATCCCTGGCTTGGTAGCCCCCAGGCGTATGTTGGTATGAACCGAACTGGGTAAACTACTCTATGTGTTTTTATTGTTTTCTGTTGCTTATAATTATGTATTGTTAGCTGTTCACATAACATATATCAGTGTCGTAACATCACCTTCGACATCTTCTATTTGATACCAGAATTTCATTAACTTTTTTTCGTGTCATTTTGACCCCTTAAATTTCAGAACGTTTCATCTTAGTCTTTTTTGTCTAATTAGCGACGAAGTTAGCGACGGATTTTAAAGTTTTTCCGTGGCTAATTAGACAAAAAAGACTAAAATATTTTTTTTTTTTAAATTAAAGGACTAAAATGATAAGAAAAAGAGTTAAGGGACCAATATGAACAGAAGAGTATAGTTAAGGGACAAAAATAAATATTTTACTAAATTTTAAAGATATTTTAAATTTTAGAATTACAAATACTAGAATTAAATTCATCATCATTATTATTATTATTTTGAAAAGAATGTTCGAATTATTTATTTTTAAATCATTTTTATAAATTTTAAGAATTTAGTCAAATTTATAATTTATAGGGATTAATTAATAACTTTTCAAAATTTAAGAAGACAAATTTTAAAAGACCAACTTGTAATTTTTAAAAAGTTAAGAGATTATTTTAAAATTTTCAATAAATATGAGACTAATTTGCCAAATTAAAAGGTTAATAATAATTAATTTGTTATTTATATTGTGTAGAGTTGAAGAAAAATTTTAATTTTTTATTTTTAAAATTTAACTTGAAGAAAATATTTCATAAAATATCACCAATTTTTCATATTTTATCTAAACAATAAATTTTAATTTTTTTTAAATCTTTTTCTATTAAAGTTTTTTATCCAAACACACTCTTATATTTATTTAGTTCTCCGAGAATCAAATATGATGCCACCATTATTCTAGGATCTGAGCATGGCTTTTTCCCCCCAAATGGTCCTGCATCCTTAAGTCACTAATTTTTTTAAAGAAAAAACTACTACAATGTTAAAATAGGAAGAATGAGAAAAATGAGATATCTTAAGTGGACTTTAATCATTTAATAAATCCTATTCTCTACCACTTTAAAATTACCTTTCGCTTTTAAACCTCAATTACAACATTGCCAATGATCAAAATAATCTGTCCCAAGAATAACTACAGCTTTCTGACCTTTTGTTCATATCCTGAACCATAGGGAAGTTTTGGATTCCATCATAAATGTTACCTTTTTCTTCTAGCTTAACGTGTTCCTCATGCTCAGGTGCTTCATTACACTCCAAACCACTTGTCTAAAGGCATTTAATTATGTTCATTCCGTGTTTGATACTTAATCAATTTAGAAAATTGATTATGAATTAAATGAATTGAGGTTAGAATAGTTGAAGAATCATTTTTCTTATAGTATTTGAAATATCTTAGAATTATTTTAAAGTTTGTACGTAGAAATATCGAGAATAATTCAACATATATTTGAGTTTGCATAAGACCAATGAAATTTAATTGTAGGGAAGATAAAGTCTAGATTTTTGTGGGAAGAGAATAGACTTTTATGATTCCGGAATATTATATTTATAGACTAAATTGATGTTGTTTCATAAGGGTGTGACCCTAGATGAAACACACAATTTCAACAACACTTTTACATAAGGTTGCATTGTTTCATCTATAACAACACTTTTCAAACGTTGTATTGTTTTGGCTATAAAAAAAAATCAAAAATTGTATTGCTTTGCATTCTGCAGCACTTCACGAAGTGTTTCTTATTTCTGATTCAAAATACAAACTGCCAACACTTCACGAAGCGTGATCTATTTTCAGATTCTTCACTTTAAAATTTTCTTTTCATTTTAGAACACACTAATGATCATTAATTATGATTAATTATAAAAACCTCACACTTGTTATAGTAATGACAAGATCAATTCCAGAGAAAGAAAACAAAGAATGTTAATACAGTTAAGTATCTTTCAATTCGAACTTAACATTTGTAAAGACAACACAAAACCTAATCAGAACGTTATGTAGTTATGCTTTGAATCTTTATCACATGTGGTTAGACCGATGTTACCATACACACACTTTTTAATGGTTCTTTGCCTACATCTCTCGTCTAGCATTATTTATGGTCATGTGTTTTTCCTGTTTCGTGAAATTTTTACCTTGAGACGACACCACATCGAAATTCACATAGGTGAAGTTCATATTGTATTTATCTTTCTTGAGATGCATAATCTCGACATTGAACTTCATCAATAATTTGAAAACCCAATCCTCAATATCCAATAGTCAACATTGTCACATAATGTTGCACAAACATCCAAATCAATGGCTTGTTGTTACCCATTAAATCTTAGGTTAAGGTTTTCTTAACTTTAAATTGGGTTTTAATTGTTGTTGAAACTCTTAACCAAGGAGTTTCAATCGTATACCTCTCGATGTATTCTTTACTAAATCTTTGGTATGTGGTTTAGTAAATGGATCATCTAAATTATATATCGATCATATATATGTGATTGAAATGATTATATCTTTAATCAATTTTCTCATGAAAGAATGTCTAAGTCTTGTGTGCCTAGAGTTTCCGTTATACACTTATCTTAATTCTCTAAATTAGCTCGACTATCACATTGTGTTAACACCTTTAATATATATTGTATTTTTCCAATTAAACTTTCAATAGAAGGTCCCTCAACCATTTAGCTTATTTACCTGCGGAAGTGAGATCCTCAAAATTAGATTCCATGGTCGAAAGATTAATACATGTTTGTTATTGATCTTCCAAGAAATCGTACCTCCACTTAGTGCAAATATCCACTCAATTGAAAATTTATGTTCTTTAACGCTCGATATTCAACTAAGATTGATATATCCTTCTAAGATGGCAGAAAACATACCATAATGGAGGTCATGGTTTTTAGTTTCTTTAATTGAAAATCCTTGTGATAGCCTTCCAACTCTCGTCATTTGGATTGCTAGTAAATCTACTTATTTACTAACGACAAATGTTATGTTTGATCTAATACATTACATTAGACAACTATTGAAGAGTAATTCAATATTCATAAGTTGTTATTAATCAGAAGCATATGTTCTGATGCTCTGTTGTTGTTATTTGGAAGATGTTATTATTCAGAAGCAGTAAAGCTTCTGAGGTTGTTAGTCAAAAGCAAAAGCTTCTGAGCTTGCGTCCAGAAGTATGTTTAACTTTTGGGTTCTTTAGCGTAGCTGTTAAGTTTAGTTTTAAGGGTACTTTAGTATTTTCCTAGTTTGTACTGTCTGCTTAGTTATTAAGTTTACCTTTATTAGGGCATATGTGGCAATTTTCCCCTTGTATAAATAGACTAGTGGTAGATGTCATTTATAACAATAATACTTATTTCTTTCACTCTTTTGGTAGCCGTCATTCTCTTATTATTCTCCCATTATTCCTATCATCTTTGATTCTTGTGCACCAACAAATTAGTATCTAGAGCTCTAGTTAGAAACACAGGGAAACACGAGTGGACGTGAGTTTGTGTTGTGTGATTGATTTTGTTTCTGGGTTCACGTTGAATCTTTGAACAAAATTGTAACAGAATCACATTTTCTGATTCTGTGGGGTTGGGAAACACTGTGTGAATGAAGATCTGATTGTACTGTACAAGATTGAAGATGAATGGAAACGGAAATATGAGTACCAAACTTCCAATTTTTGATGGCAAGAACTGGAATAGATAGATGATTCAGATGCGCATGTTATTTGGTGCTCAAGATGTTCTTGAGCTTGTTACTGATGGGTATATTTCGATTGCAAAAGATGCAACAGAAGAAGAGAGAGATGCGCAGAGAAACAAGAGGAAGAAAGATCAGAAGACGTTGTTCTTTATCCATCAGTGTATGGATGTGAACGTGTTTGAGAAAATTGCCGATTCAATGACGTCAAAGGAGGCGTGGGACACACTGGTCAGATGTTAAGGCGGTGACGCATCAATGAAGAAGGTGAAGCTCCTGTCCTTGAGAAAACAATATGAAAATATCAACATGAAGAACAATGAGAAGGTTTCATAGTATATCTCTAGAGTGATTCTGATCACTAATGAGATAAGGCTTGTGGAGAAACTCTTTCTGAAAAGGTAATCAAAGAGAAGGTATTGAGGTCACTTACTCCTAAATTTGATTACATTGTTGTAGCAATAAAATATTTTAAAGATCTGGACACCATGAGAATAGAAGAGCTGCAAAGTAGTCTAGAGGCGCAAGAGTTGCGTCTGACTGAAAGAACTTCTGAGAAGGAAGTTGTGCAGGCTCTAAAGGCTTCTTTTGTCAAGAAGGACCAGAAGCTAAAAAAACATGGTAGGTCTCAGAAGTTAGAAGTCTTCTATTCTGATGAAAAGAGTCATCAGAAGGGAAAGGAGAAGTATGACCAGAGAATGGTTCAATGTTACTGTTGTAAGCAGTTTGGCCACTTTGCTAAAGATTGTTGGTTAAACAACGAAGAAGCAAAAATAGCCAAAGGAGATTCTGATGACAAACCTCTGCTATTGATGGCTTATGAATCTGATGAGGAACCTGTCAAATTGTCATTTTGTGATTCTGAAGGGGAAGAAGATGACTCTGAATATTCTGATTCTGAAGGAGTGTTTCTTTATGAGTCATAGTCAAAAAATGACATTGAAGATTATGAAGATGATTCCGAATTTGAGGTTTCAGAAGAAGAGTCAGAGTTAGAAGATGACTCTGAAGATGAAGACAAGTTAGAATCTGAAGGTGATTCTAAGTCTGAAGAACTATCAAAAGATGAGTTAAAATCTCAAGGAGATTCTGCTTCTGAAGATGAGTCAGAACCTGAAGGTTCTGAAGATGAGTCAGGATTTGAAAGTTCTGAAGAAGAGTTAGAGTCAGGAGATGAAGAATCTTCTGGAGAATCTAAAGATGAGTCAGATAGTGAATCTAATTCTGATCCAAATTTTGATGATGATCTAGAATCTGATGGTGGTCATGCATATGGAAGGGAAAACTCTGAAGACGTAGGTTCTGGAGGATAAGCTTTTGGAAATGATCATGCTTTTGGTGGTAATCATGAATATAAAGGTGGACCTTCTGAAGGAGGAGCTTCTAAAGGTAGTCCATCCTCTGGTGGTGGTCATGATACTGAAGGTGGAACTTCCGAAGGCAGAGTTTTTGAAGGTGATCTAACTTTTGAAGGTGGTGGTTCTGGACAAGATCTAGAAGTTAAAAAAGGTGAAATTTCTGGTGGAAGTCAAACTTCCAAAGAAAGTCCAGATGGAGATACGGTTCTAGAATTAGAAGGAGATTCTAAACAAGTGGGTATTGGAGAAGTTCTCAAGAAGAAAGTGTGGCTAAAGGCCATGAAAGAAGAACTTGAGGCTTCAGAAAGAAATAAGACTTGGAAGTTAACTAAGCTTCCAAAGGAGAAGAAAACCACCTGCGTCAGATCGGTTTTCAAGGAGAAATCTGCATTTCTGAATGGAGTATTGGAAGTTGCATACTGTAGCAACCAAAAGAAACTTGCAGATGTTATGATGAAGGATGTCAAGACTGAACACCTTATCCGTTTGAGGGATGGAATTGGTGTTGTAGATTTTGGCTAGCTGAATATGAATTAAGGGATGGTATTGAAGAGTAATTCAATATTCAGTAGTTGTTGTTAATCAGAAGCAGGTGTTTCTAATGTTCTGATGTTCTGATGTTGTTATTCAGAAGATGTTGTTGTTCAGAAGTAGTAAAGCTTCTGAGGTTGTTAGTCAGAAGCAGAAGCTTCTGAGGTTGCGTAGCTGTTAAGTTTAGTTTTAAGGGTACTTTAGTATTTCCTAGTTTGTATTGTTTGCTTAGTTATTAAGTTTACCTTTATTAGGGCCTATGTGGCAATTTTTCTCTTGTATAAATAAACTAGTGGTAGATGTCACTTATAACAACAATCCTTATTTTTTTCACTCTTTTGGTAGTCGTCATTCTCTTATTATTCTCCCATTATTCCTATCATCTTTGATTCTTGTGCACCAACAACCACCAATTGCACTTGCATATTCTAATTTAGCCACAACTATTCCATTATTATTTGAATTTTGACCATAAAATTAAATGGAGTGGTCACTTTTTTAACGTGTAAGTTTTTGAACATATCAAACATTTTTTCAATAAAATGAATTTGACTTAGTTCATAACATTATAATTTTAAATTAAATTATATTAATTTAAAATAATAATGAAAATAAATTTATTTTCTAACATTCTATAATGAAATTGCAACGCTATTACGAATTTCTTCTATTTTGGTTAAATTGCAACGCTATTACGAATTTCTTCTATTTTGGTTGATCTCCTTTATCTTCCTATGTTTCTTTCACTAATTTAAGAATTATTATTATTATTTTAAAATTCACTGTGAGGTATGTAATTTAAATGTTGTTCAAAAATATTAAACAATGAAAAAAACAAAAATTAAAAAGAAATCTACGAATTAAAAGTTAAATGATCCTTACCAAACATTTTTTTTTATTAATATAAACTAAAAAGCTAAATCTTTTTTTTTTGTCATATCATGTTGGAACAGAAGATAGAAAAATAGATTTGTGAAGAAGAAGAAGATCAAGGGAATTGAGAAGAGAATGAATGTGAAAACTGGAAATGAAAATATATTGTAAAAATGATTGTATTTTCCTATTACAAAGAAATGCTCCTTATATAGACATATTTCTTTGGCCCAATAGTGTAAACTAAACTAAGGCCCAAAACATCTAAAAGCCCAAGGAATTCGACTCTAGCATACTTAAGAGTAACTACTTCGACAGCCTAATTATTTGACCAACACTCTTAGGTATTCGAATCAATTAGCTAACAGCACTCCAACTCTTTCAACACACTAGTTTGACATCTTAATTCGAATCTTGAATTATACATATTCTAACACACCCCCTTAATTCATGTTATCGATACTTCTCATCCCGATGCTCCCTTTCAGCTCTTCGAATCTGACTTTCTTCAGAGGTTTGGTGAATATGTCAGCTAGTTGAACTTCAGTCTTGCAGTACTTTATTTTGATCTTCCCTTTGTTGACTTGATCTCTCAAAAAATGATACCTTCTTTCAATGTGTTTACTTCGACCATGACACAATGGATGATTCGCCAGTTTAATTGCTGATTTGTTGTCGACAAATAGCTTTATATTCTTGGGCTCCATTATATTGATTTCTTCAAGTAACATCTCGATCCATGCTGCTTGACATGCTGCATATGATACAGCTACATATTCTACTTCACACGATGACAAGCCACAGTGCTTTGTTTCTTCGAGCTCCAAGAGATTGGAGCACCTTCGATCATAAAAATGTAGCCTGCAATGCTTTTTGTTTCGTCTTGATCTCCACTGAATTCTGACTCAGTATATCCATGAACTTCAACGCTTGTATTGTTCTTCGAATTCTTGGGAAACAACACACCATGGTTGAAAGTTCCCTTTATGTATCTTAGCACCCTCTTTACTGCATTGAGATGACACTCTTGAGGTTTCTCCACAAATCTGCTCAGCAACCCCACACTATGGAAGATATTTGGTCTTGTATTGCAAAGATATCTTAAGGATCCAATGATTTGTTTGTATAATGTCGAATTTACAAACTCATCATTCGATTCTTTCTTCAGCTTTGCTCTTGTCTCTAACGGAGTGACAGCTTCGTTACAGTTGCTCATGTTGAATCTTTTCAGAATATCTTGAGCATACTTAGTCTGATGCAAGAATACTCCTTCTTCAGTATTTTTGAATTTCATCCCTAGGAAATATGAGAGATTCCCTAAATCAGACATTTTGAATTCTTGCATTATCTTCGACTTGACCTTTACTATCTCAGCTTCGTCATCTCCAGTAATAAGTAAGTCATCTATATAGAGGCATACAATGATTCGACTGACACTGTCAACATCTTTTACATACACTCCATGTTCAGAGACACACTTTGTGAAACCTGCTTCGATCAGGAAGTTATCTATTCTCTTATTCCAAGCTCGAGGAGCTTGCTTCAAACCATAAAGAGCCTTCCGCAATCTGTACACCTTCGACTCCTGTCCTTTGACGTTGAATCCTGGTGGTTGAGTGACATAGACTTCTTCTTCCAATGGTTCATTCAGGAATACTGACTTTACATCCAGCTGATTCATCTTCCATCCCATGTATGTTCTTGTCGAAACAACTATTCAAATTGTTTCCAGCCTAACAACCGGTGCATATACTTCGTCGAAGTCTATTCCTGGCTTATGTAGAAAACCTCTAGCCACCAGCCTTGCTTTGTACTTAGAATTTTCTCCATTTGGCCTTGATTTCACCCTGTATATCCACTTTACATTAATTGGCTTCTTATTCGTTCTTTCGACAAGCTCCTAGGTCTTGTTCTTCTCAATGGCTCTGAGTTGTTCTTTCATGGCTTCGCACCAATTCGAATTACCCATTGCTTCATTCAAATCGATTGGTTCCGCTTCAACCATCATCATGGCTTCCTCAACTAAATCACCATCATCATCAATTGCTTGGTCTGGAAATCTTTCATACCCAGCTAGCCTTGTTGATTCAGTTCTTGTTCTCGTCGACCTTCTTTCACTTTGTTCAGGCGGTTCTTTATTTCGAATAGTTGAAGCGTTGCCTTATTCACTTCGACTATTTGAGGGCTCATCTTGTGGATCTTCTTCGAACATAGTTATGACAGTGTCTGATTCTTGTGTTGAACTTCGACTCCAATCCCAACATTTGCTTTCATCGACACGAACATCTCTACTAATTACTAGTTAATCTTCGATTAGAGAATACAGCTTGTACGTATCAGTCGAATGATAACCTATGAGAACCATAGCCTCACTTCAATCATCCAGCTTTCTTCTCAATTGTTCAGGTACATGCCTGAAGCATATTGATCCAAAAACTCTAAAATGACTCAAACTTGGCTTCGACCATGTCCAAGCCTCATGAGGTGTTTTTCCAACTATCCTCTTTGTTGGACACCTGTTTAGAGTGTATACTGTTGTCGAAGCTACTTCATCCCAAAATCTCTTAGGCATATCTTTAGCTTTCAACATACTTCTTGTCATGTTCAATATACTTTTGTTTTTCCTTTCAGCTATGCGATTGTGTTGAGGTGTATAGGGTGCAATAACCTCATTCTCTATACCTTCCCCATTACAAAATTTGGCAAATTCAACAGACGTGTATTCACCACCACCATCAGTTCTTAACTTCTTCAATTTGCAGCCACTTTTCCTTTCAGCGTGCAATTTGAACTTCTTGAACTGTGTGAATACCTCACTTTTCTTTTCAATGATGTAAATCCATATATGTCTGGTGAGTTCATCAACAAACGTAAGGAAATACCTGTTGCCTCCATTTGACTTCACTTCAAATGGTCCACACACATCAGAGTGAACTAGCTCCAACTTGCGCTTGGATTTCATGGGCAAGTCATGTTTGAATGCCTTCCTTGCCTGCTTAGCTTTACAACATTCCTCACGTACTTGCTTTGGTTCCTTCACATAAGGCAAACCAACCACCATCTTCTTCTGATTGAGCATGCATAAACTTCTGAAGTTTAGATGTCCATACATGTGGTGCCATAGCCAGTTCTTGTCTTCTTCTGTCGTCGAAGCAAGACACTTGTGATCTGATGTATTGAGTTCAACCTTGAACGTCTTGTTTTCTGCCAATGGCGCTTTCATGATTAGCCTCCCATCATCCCTATAGACTTTCATCTCATTCCTTTCAAGCTTCATCTTGAATCCTTTTACAAGTAATTGACCTACACTTATCAAGTTACTTATCATAGAGGGTACATACAATACCTCAGTGATAGTAGCTTTTCCACCATCCTTTCTGACAATCAAAATATCTCCTCTGCCTCCAGAATTGATGTGTCTTCCATCAGCAAACTTTATCATTCTTTTTACTGACTCATCTAACTTGGTGAACCAATTTTTGTTGTCAGTCATATGATTGCTACATCCTGAATCCAGATACCACATGTTGGTTTTCTCAGAGTTCGATTGCGAGTTAACCATCATCAACACATCATCTGAATCACTGTCTCCTGCACGTGCATATTGAGCTTCATCACTTTCTTTCGCCCTTTCTACTTTCCTCCTTCGATAGTCTCGAGCGTAGTGGCCAAAGGCTTGACAATTGTAGCATTGCTTATCTTTCTTGTCAACTTTCTTCCCAGAATACTTGTTGCTCGCACCTTTTCTCGAATCAACATTCTTGCTTGACTTCTCATCATCTGCAAGATGCTTTCGAAACTTCGATTTTTCAGCTTTCTTGTTGAATCTTGATTGCAATGCTTGTTCAGCCACCCTCTCTATTTCTGAGTTTCTTTGCTTCAATCTCATCTCATGAGCCTCCAATGAAGCTTGAAGTTCTTCTAATTTCATCTCAGATAGAGTCTTTACCTCTTCAATTGTCACAACAATATAGTCAACATTTACTATTAAAGATCTCAATACCTTTTCTATTTTCTGCAGGTCTGTGATGGTTTCTCCACATGCTTTCATTTGGTTCGTCAGCGTCACAATCTTTGAGAAGTATACAGAAATCGATTCATCATCCTTCATGTGAATCATCTCGTATTGTTTCCTCAGCGTCTGCAACTTCACCTTCTTCAATTTTTCTCCTCCGCCATACAAGTTCTTTAACTTGTCTCAAGCTTCTTTTGCTGACTCTTCTTCGATTATCTTCTCAAATACATAAGAATCTACACACTGATGAATCAAGAACAGTGCTTTATAATCTTTCTTCCTCTGATCTTTGTGCGCAGCTTTCTGGGCTTCTGTCGTATTTGCTTCCAGCTCCGATACACCGTCATTCAAGATTTCAACAACATCTTGAAATCTGAAAATGACATTCATCTGTGCAACCCATCGTTGATAGTTTTCTCCTTTGAAAACTGATAGATTTGTCGGAATCTGTGTCGACGTTGTTGTTCCGTTTTCCATTAGATTCTCTCTGAATCGCAACTGAGCTCCTTGATACCAATTTGTTGGAACAGAAGATAGAAAAATAGATTTGTGAAGAAGAAGAAGAAGAAGATCAAGGGAATTGAGTAGAGAATGAATGTGAAAACTGGAAATGAAAGTATATTGTAAAAATGATTGTATTTTCCAATTACAAAGAAATGCTCCTTATATAAACACATTTCTTAAGCTCAATAGTGTAAACTAAACTAAGGCCCAAAACATCTAAAAGCCCAAGAAATTCGACTCTAGAATACTTAAGAGTAACTACTTCGACAGCCTAACTATTCGACCAACACTCTTAAACATTTGAATCAACTAGCTAACAACACTCCAACTCTTTCAAGACACTAGTTCGACACTTTAATTCGAATCTTGAATTATACATATTCTAACCTATCAAATAAACAAGGATCTAATTACTTATTTTATAAGAAATTTCTCAAAGTTTTCCTTCAAGGTTGAATGATTCACAATGATATATGGTTGCTCGATTGTCAACTTATGACACAAGCAATGAGGTATATAGGCATCAAGGACCATATTAGAGAAAATGTAATAGTCTTTTCAATTATTTCTTATTGAATCGTCATTACTATTGCACCAAACCCCCATATTTTCAAGTAGAGTATGAATAAATGCATTGTGGGAAAATTCGTTTTGGCTATTTAACTTGACAATTTCACGAGATAAAGTGGTTCATGGTCAAATTAGAAATTTTTTAGTTGAACCTCATGGTTGATTCGAATATAATAAAATCAATCAATCACACTAGGAAGCAAGGACCACATTAGGGAAAATGTAATAGTCTTTCCAAGTATTTCTTATTGAACCGTCTTTACTATTGCACGGAACCCCCATATTTTCAAGTAGAGCATGAATATTGCATTGTGAAAAAAATTCATTTTGACTATCTGACTTGACAATTTCACGAGATCAAGTTGTTCATAGTCAAATTAGGAAATTATTACTTGAACATCATGATTGATTCGAATAAAATAAAATCAATCAATCACACTAGGAAGCAAGGACCACATTAGAGAAAATGTAATCATCTTTCCAGATATTTCTTATTGAACCGTCTTCATTAATACACTAAACCCCCACATTTTCAAGTAGAGCATGAATAAATGCATTGTTGGAAAATTCATTTTGGCTATATGACTTAACAATTTTAGGAGACCATCTGGTTGTTGGTCAAATTAGAGAACTGTTAGTTGAAGCTCGTGAATAAAATAAAATCAATCAATCACATAAGTGATCTTAATAACAAAATTGTGTAGATATCATAAGATTAAATTTTATTTCGGAACCTAATCTCATTGAAATTACCAGCTAACACCTTGTCAATTTTTTGGATCATGGTGCGAGCCATTTCTTGCAATGTCCTATTCTTCCTTTCTACAATTCTATTTTGTTGTGGGGTTCTAGAACAAGAGAAATCATGGGATATTCCATAACAGTCAGAAAGCAACTACAATTGACTAACTTACAATCTCTAAGATACACTAATCTTAGAATTATCAAGGATACATACCAACTGGTCCCTTAAGGAAAATCAAATAACAGTTTGAACAAAGTATATTTACAATGAAGGTGCTTCTACACAATCAAATATGTATTCAAGAATATTGAGTTAGAGAAAATATGTAAGCTATGAACAATATACACATTATATCAAAAATGTGAATAAGAGTGTATGAGCTTGAAAGTAGCAGCCTTCTCTCTATGTCTTCAAACCTTTTTTATAACCAAAAAAAATATAATAACTGTTAGAGGGTATTTCTGAAAATTCAAGAAAGTTGGCAGCTTGAGCAATCACGTGGAGGATAAAGATCGTGCACAGCGTTTGTCATTCATGGTAGTCGAATGGGATAATTTATTTGTACCATGCACTATTGTACCACATAAACATTATCTTCTTTTCTTTAAACCTCATAGGCTTCTGAGCATGTGTTGAAGGAAGGAGAATAACATTTGTATCTTTAGAACTTCAAGTCTTCAGAATCTTTAGAACTTCCTCTTCAGAATATTCAGCACTTTTTCTTTAGAACCTTTGTTGAATCTAGGATCACAAGAACTTCAAATCTTTAGAATCTTTAAAACTTCTTCTTTAGAAGCTTCAGAACTTGGTCTTAAAAACCTATGTCTTCAGAAACATAAGTCTTTAGCATATGCACTTTAGTTAGAACTTTCATCCTCATATATTTATAACTTGGTTTCTAAGACGAATATCAGAGTCACTACTTCATAGCTTTATGAAGCTTTTTCGCTACTGTTCATCATAACTTGTGTAGCCTAAAAGCAAAACATATTCTCTTCTAATGTTTTTGCAGCACCTTTTCATCAGAAGCAGAACATGTTTGTTAACTTAAACAATAAAAAATATTAGAGTATCAAAATTTTTCATACAAACATACTCTTTGTTATCATCAAAACTCAGAGAAATAATTGCAGAACCAAATCTTGTTCTAACAACTAAGTTAAGGTATAATTTCAAGAAGATAATGATTGCGATCATTATGGGAAATCCTGATAGGAGATCTTAAGTGATCAGATTCTATTTGGTCAATGATTTTTATATTTATTAAATCGGATCACCGAACAAATCATTGTAAGGTTCCTTGAGAGACTGAGTGAAGGTCTGATCTCAAGAAGATAATGGTTGCGGTCATTGTGGGAAATCCTGATATGAGATCTTAAGTGATCGAATTCTATTGGGTCAATGGTTTTTATATCCATTAACTTGGATCATTGAACATATCTATTGAGAAGGTTTTCAACAAAAAAATTCCTCAGTAATGGTGTGCTATACCGTAGACATCATGACGGGTTGTTGCTCAGATGTGTTGACAAGAACGAAAGTGCAAAGATCATCGAGGAGATGCACGAGGGCTCATTTGGAACTCATTCCAGTGGGCATACCATGGCTAAAAAGATCTTGCAAGATGGGTATTACTGGTCTACCATGGACGTTGATTGCTTTAATCATGCCTGAATCTATTACAAGTTCCAAATGTATGCTGACAAGATGCATGTGCCACCATCGCCTTTGAATGTTTTGACTTCTCCTTGGCCATTTTCTATGTGGGGCATTGACATGATTGGAAAGATTGAGTCAACCGCGTCCAACGGACACCGATTTATTCTGGTTGCCATAGACTACTTTACAAAGTGGGTTGAAGCCGCATCTTATGCAAATGTCACTAAGCAGGTGGTTTCCCGATTTATCAAGCACAATATCATCTGTTATTATGGGATTCCTGATAGGATCATCACTGATAATGGGTTGAATCTTAATAACAAGATGATGAAGGAGCTTTGTGAGTCCTTCAAGATTAAACATCATAATTCGTCTCTGTATCGCCCGAAGATGAATGGTGTTGTCGAAGCGGCAAATAAGAACATAAAGAAGATCGTGCAGAAAATAGTAGTGACCTATCGAGATTGGCATGAGATGTTTCCTTTTTCTTTGCATGGTTATCGAACTATCGCACGTACTTCGACTAGGGAAACCCTATTTTCTTTGGTTTATGGCATGGAGGCAGTTCTACCCATTGAAGTTGAGATCCCTTCATTGAGAATCATGAAAGAGGCAGAGCTTGATGAAGACGAATGAGTGCATAATCAACTAGACCAGTTGTTCCTCATTGACGAGAAAAGATTAGTGGATATTTGTCATGGACAGGTTTATCAACAGAGGATGAGAAAAGCGTATGACAAAAGGGCACGACCTCAAAACTACAAGCCTGGTGACCTCATGCTTAAGAGGATAATTCTTCCTCAAGGTGATCCTCGGGACAAGTGGACGCTGAATTACGAAGGACCATTTGTTGTAAAGAAAGTTTTCTCTGGTGGCGCCATGATGCTTACAACAATGGATGGAGAAGAGTTTCCATTACCTGTGAACACGGATGTAGTCAAGAAATACTATGCATAGACTTGTTTAAGTCGAGAAAGAAAATAAGAGCAAACGGTTGTATCTCGTGTAGGATTAACGGTTTCACCTCATGTCTATATTTATGGCTACTCCGAAGGGCAGTGATCGGTCCAATCATCTCTGTCGGGAAAAGCGAAGTGATGAGATAGTCGGAGTTATAAAAGTGATAGCATGGTTGAAACACGAAGAGGATCCATTGTCGCATTACCTTGCGTTTTAGTTTTCCTCTTATTTTACTTTTGCAATTGCCTCATTTCAGGAATTTCTTCCGACTGTACTCGCCTATTTACATGCCCATTTCCAATTAATAAAATGAGTTTTGTTTGATAATTAATCTCTTGCATTTACTGGTTTGATTGCAAAAGCATTCAAAATTTTGTGATAAAATTTTGCATATAGAAACATTGTTGGTTCTACCATGATGAGAAACTTCTAAATTTACTTTGAAACTTGCGTGACCCGGGAGGCAGGAAAAGTTGTCATATCAACCCTGGGGCATTCCACTAACAATGTGTTGCTGGAATCTTTGTTTGTTTGCAGGTATGTAAGGTACTGATGCAAGAGTCAACAACATTTTTCCCCAGTGAACGTGAATGAATGTTCCCCTATGAAGGCGACATTCAAACTATTGATCGAGGATGTTTGTCTCCAGTGAGTTCGTACTTCATGATATCCCCAGTGTATGAGTATCAGTTCCTCGGTTGAAGTTGGAGTGAATCACTCTTGTTATCCCCGGTGAGGTTGCATTTCATCTTATTATTCCCAATCGAAGCATGTAAATGGAATTCCCCATGGAGGTACAAAGTCCGTATGGTATGCTTTTCAGTAGATTGAGGTGGGTAGTTATTTTCATCCCCAGCTGAATCCATGTTGAGTAACGGTGGAAGTTCTTCTTCAAGTGTCTCCGATTGTTCCCCAGCGGATCGTTGTTCAGTGGACGGTTCCACATGAAGTCGTTTCCCCGATGTGACCATTTGACGATGGTTGGTTTTCTCAGGAAATTGTATCCCCAGTAGATCCATTACCAAAGTTCCCCAGTGATCTCCGAATCAATGTCGGTATTCTTACTTCAATAACACTCTCGTGTATTCTTCCCCGAAGGAAGTTCCTAATATGAGCTCGACCTTTCTGTGACTTATGGTCACCAGTTACGCATTTTTTTATGTTTCAAACATGCATCATCGCATTCCATTAATCCGTAGAAAATTCATACATTGCATGGAATTATAATCCAGGAACATGATCTTTGTCCCCAGTGACGCTCTTGTAATTCTCTGAAATCCCAACAAGGACGAGTTCTTTGATATGTTTATATCCCTTTGGAATCCTTTGTGTTTCCAGTTATTCCCTGGTTCAATATGTCCATTATTTTCCTTGATTTTTTGCACTACTAGGCTATCCCTGGTACAACACCTTTCGGTCAGGCTATCCTTGTACCTCTCATTGAAAGAAAGCCCGACACTTGTCTTCTCCCTTAGGATACAGTACTTATTTTGAGAAAACTACCTTTTGCACAAGAGTTGAGATGCTACCAATTCTTGAACAGGTTCGAGTATGACGCTCTTTCCTATACACCAATAGTGTCGGCTATCCCTGCATTAGGTGTGGATTCTGGTCAGCTTTTCCCGTCTTTGTTTTGTTGCACTACCAGTCCTTCCACTGGTCCAACACCCTTAGGACAGGTCCTTCCCCCTGTGCCTTTCGAGAACAAGTTTCACCCTTATTTCTCTCCTCAGAGTACATCGTTCTGAGTCCGTAAAGTCTACTCGGCGTTTTCTAGTCTTTACCCCACTAACTCGCTCAGTCGTTCCCTGGCGTAATGTGGTTATTCTAGTCAGCGTACCTAGTCTTTACTCCGTGTGACATGTTCAGTTGTTCCTCGACATAACACGGTCGAATTGGGTCGAGGCCAATTCTTTTGGGTCAGGTTTGCACCTGTGCCTATCTTCATAGAACTCAGATTTGTTATGTGCTTTCTTTTGTTATGATCCAGTCGTTCCCCGACACAAAGTTTTCCCTTCTCCAGTGGGGCTCATTGGAATTGACTAAAATTTCTCTCTCGCGTCCTATGGTTTGACATCCGAAGTTCGCATTTACCTGTTGAACAACATTTGGGATTCAGAGTGTAAATTTTTTAGTCCATTTTGGTATTCAATCACCTCTTACCTTGTCGCTTGGAAGGCAGTCGCCGATCTCGCTCCCCAAGTTAAAGGATGATTGAATAGGGGCAGCTGTTGTACCCCTAAACTTACCCTATTTATTTCGAAGTTTCTGGCTTATAATTGCATTATCTTAAATATACATGCATATACACGCATAACATTGATCATGAGGTTACCTTGGTCAAAGCATTTCAAATTGTGGAAGAAACTGTGCGTTTCAGCTATCTTAGATCGTTTCGAGCCAAAAAAACAATATTTCTCGGTTCGTATGGCTATTGCAAGATTTTATGGTCAGAAAGCTATTTTGGTTTGTGTTGCTGCGGTAAGGCGGCAAGCAAAGAGTTGGTATTATTTTTACCGGGTGATATATACCGGTTAGGTTATATCGTATCGTGTCCACAGAGATTGGTTATTGATTCGTCGTTCGATAATTCTACCGTTAATGACTTTGAGATTAAAAGAAATGAAAATAAAAGACAAAAAGTAAATGAACAAAAAGTATAAAAGATAGACAACTTGTGCGGGCGAATGTAAACTACCGTCAGGACTTAAATCTACCACCCATGTCATACTCGGCCTACGATACTCGTCCGTGTCATCACATACCTTTCACAACCTTGGTTATTTCTAACCCAAATTGAGAATCCTCCTAAATCATCTCAATAGCCATGTTTGGCCTATCTCAACAACATAGAAGTCAACTGTGTCACCTCCATAACCATCTCTAGCATACTTCACCAACGAAGAGGCATTAAGTTCGGATACTCTATAGTGAATGTTAGATCTAAACCCATTTCTAGTATTCAGAAACTAACAGATAATCATCCTAGGTAAGAATCTAAGCAATCTATCTCTAGTAAAGCTCAAACCCCTAATATAGAGTAAAACCCAAGACAATCACCAACACAGATTCGTAAATAAACTTTATACAACGCCAAGGGCCATAAATATACATGAGTTAGAGTAGATATACATACAAAAACCCAACAAAAGATATTACAAAGAGAAGAGAAGAAGAGGAACCAAACATTTCTTGGTTTGTCAACACCAATCGACGAGAGATTCGACTCCGGATCATCCAAATGCAAGCCCTAATGTTGTGTTCTAAGCTAATCTACCAAAAATGAAGGTTGATGGAAATGGGGATCAAAAACCACCCCAAAACCATAACCTAGAAATATGTTTTGAAAATGATTTATAAACAAAATCCCGCAGACCGCGCTAAGCGCGATAGCCGCGCTAAGCGCGACTTACTTTATTATTTTATTACACTAAACTGCCTCACCGCGCTAAGCGCGCTCAAAACCGCGCTAAGCGCGAAAGTTGCTATTTTTCTTCCCAAAAATGCGTCTTCGGAGCCGTGTCTTCGACACTTTATTCCTCCATGCTCCAAATATGCAACAAATACCTACAAAAATAGATACAAAACTATCAAACGGTACATTATGTACACAAAACACAATAAAACGTATTTACAACAAAAATTGGGGTTATTCAACGATTATTAACAAACAAAAATAGATAAGTGCCATAAAACATATATACAAAATAACTACATTTTGGCACTTATCAACTCTCCCCAACTTGACACATTGTTTGTCCTCAAACAAAGTCAAATAACTCGAAGAAACAAAAGACGATAATCAAAGAATCACGAATCAACAAGTTTTGAAAACGGAAAACAAATGTATGGTTCAAACGAAAAATGTACACGACAAATACAAACTTACCACTATACTACAACAATAACATATAAACGAAACAAATCCTAAGTACAAAAATCATGCAAAACATTCTAAAACAAAACAAATTCAATCATGAATCACACTTAGCAAAAATTCATCGGTAGATGAAGAACACACAAAGGTGAGGGATAAAAAACACTCCTCCACAATCTTGCAAACAATAGACTAAATTATGCATTCATCCAAAAACGTATTGAAAATACAAATGCAAGAATCATAAGGGCTTTTCAAGGTTGTAATGTGGCTTGGTTATCAAACAAGTGATAAGTCCTAAAGCTAATCGAAACAAAAACTTGCCTAAACCTAAGGGAGTGATCAACTCACAAAGTTCCAAACAATATAATTTCAATCAAACTTAATCTTCATCACAAATTTCACACCAAACACACCTCACTTATTAACATAACATTATTCCTACTCTTTTTGTTTTTCTTTTTCAAAGATTTTCTCTTTTTTCTTTCTTTTTTCTTAACCTCATACCAACCACAACATAAGTACATAAACATTCTTCTCCCCAACTTGAATTCAACCAACATCATTATGTGAATACTCCCTACTTTCTAAGGCAAGGTAAAAATTCATACAACAACATATAGTTGAGGGTTCAAGAAACAAAGAAATCAACATCCATACAAAAAAAAGTGAATTGACACTCATAGACAAGCATCAAGTTTAAATAAAAATGGATGTTGATAAAAGTTCAGAGGGGTTAACAAAGGTTCACACACTCACAAGGTGAATTGAATATTTGGCCATGGTAGTTATGCTCAAAATCAAACAAAATGCCTTGATCATTTTCTTGCAATCATACAATCAACACAAAACAAAAGATTAAGCATAATAAAATCCAGTTAAAACAAGAATGTGGACTCTCATATGTAAACAATGGAAAGCTTTCTCACATTTATGGTTAAAAATGGTACTAAAGTGATTCAATTCATGAGCAAGTAATGCAAAAAGAATGAATAGCATGGTAATTATACAAATGATAAATTTCCTAAACATGTTATGCTATAGAAAGCGATAAACGAGTACCTGACGTGTACCAACTTTGAAAAGTATCATTACCATACATCCGCGAGTTGAAACGATCAAACTCGGAAAATCACCTCAAAAGTCTTCAAGTTACCGAACCAAAATTTGAGTCCAAACAACAACAAAAGAATTAGAAAAACAATACTAATTTTATTCAATACAAAAAGCCTTGGTGAAAGTAGGAAAAAGGAAAACCAAGTGAAATTTTAAAAGAATTCACTGGCCCTGCATAGTAGAGCGTGCTAAGCGCCAGCAGAGCACGCTAAGCACGCTACACCAGTTGCAGAAAAATGACAGCAACAGGTGCAACTGCTATGCAAGCTCCATTTACACACCTATACAATCTCATTTACACATCTAAACAATATTTACAATACATACACACTTCCACAAGTTAAAACACTACAAACTTGTGGAAAATAACAAATTGACATAACAAAACAAAAGCAAATGACAATACACACAATTGGTGAAAAGGAATTAACAAGTTGAAAAGTGAAAATTTGAAATTAAGAGCAAGTCCTATTTCAACTTGTCAAAACACAAGTCACCACACACATAAACAACATAAACAAACATGCTTGTTTTACGTCGTAAGCTCGACGCCTTTATTGAGCGAGCACTAGTAACCTCCTCTCGTCATGCCATGGTATTGCCACACCGCGCAAACCTAAAGAAAGTGTCCTAACAACCACACAACAAACATTACAAATACGAGACATTTCACAACAATACTTGAAAACAAGGAAAAACACACATATGTACAAGTATGGAAAGTAAACACAACATGTACAAGTAACATATACAAGTTCATATAAAAAGTCTATACAACATATACATTAATTACAAAACTCAAAAACAACGGAATTATCGCAATACAGAAACAATAAAACCAATCCCCGGCAAGCAAAGAGTTGGTATTATTTTTACCGGGTGATATATACCGGTTAGGTTATATCGTATCGTGTCCACAGAGATTGGTTATTGATTCGTCGTTCGATAATTCTACCGTTAATGACTTTGAGATTAAAAGAAATGAAAATAAAAGACAAAAAGTAAATGAAAAAAAAGTATAAAGATAGAATGCGGAACGAATGTAAACTACCCGTCACAGACTTAAATCTACCACCTATGTCATACTCGGCCTACGATACTCGTCCGTGTCATCACATACCTCTCACAACCTTGGTTATTTCTAACCCAAATTAAGAATCCTCCTAAATCATCTCAATAGACATGTTTGGCCTATCTCAACAACATAGAAGTCAACTGCGTCACCTCCATAACCATCTCTAGCATACTTCACCAACGCAGAGGCATTAAGTTCGGATACTCTATAGTGAATGTTAGATCTAAACCCATTTCTAGTATTCAGAAACTAACAGATAATCATCCTAGGTAAGAATCTAAGCAATCTATCTCTAGTAAAGCTCAAACCCCTAACATAGAGTAAAAACCCAAGACAATCACCAACACAGATTCGTAAATAAAATTTATACAACGCCAAAGGCGATAAATATACATGAGTTAGAGTAGATATACATACAAAAACCCAACAAAAGATATTACAAAGAGAAGAGAAGAAGAGGAACCAAACATTTCTTGGTTTGTCAACACCAATCGACGAGAGATTCGACTCCGGATCATCCAAATGCAAGCCCTAATGTTGTGTTCTAAGCTAATCTACCAAAAATGAAGGTTGATGGAAATGGGGATCAAAAACCACCCCAAAACCATAACCTAGAAATCTGTTTTGAAAATGATTTATAAACAAAATCCCGCAGACCGCGCTAAGCGCGATAGCCGCTCTAAGCGCGACTTACTTTATTATTTTATTACACTAAACTGCCTCACCGCGCTAAGCGCGCTCAAAACCGCGCTAAGCGCGAAAGTTGCTATTTTTCTTCCCAAAAATGCGTCTTCGGAGCCGTGTCTTCGACACTTTATTCCTCCATGCTCCAAATATGCAACAAATACCTACAAAAATAGATACAAAACTATCAAACGGTACATTATGTACACAAAACACAATAAAACGTATTTACAACAAAAATATGGGTTATTCAACGATTATTAACAAACAAAAATAGATAAGTGCCACAAAACATATATACAAAATAACTACATTTTGGCACTTATCAGTTTGATTCCATGAGCATTGGGATCATATCAATTTATTCTCCATTTTATCTGTTCAGATCGGATGCCGTTTTGTCAAGAAAAAAGAATTAAGGCTTAATTGCAATTTTGGTCCCCATATTATTCATTTTTTTGGATTTTTGTCCCTCTATTTTAAAATCCAAAATTTTAGTCCTCTTATTTTAGTTTTTTGAGGATTTGAGTCCCCCTGCAAATTTGAAGGCTATTTTTGATGATATAACACATACATTGATGACGTGTCAGTGCCAATTCAGTAGCGAATTGTTTAATAAAACTATTTTTATTTAAGATTTGTGTGGAACATGTCATCAATGTGAGCTCAATGTTGTTAAAAATTGCCTTCAGATTTTCAGGAATACTAAAATCCTCAAAAAAACTAAAATAAAGGGACTAAAATTCCGAATTTTAAAATAGGGGGACCAAAAATCAAAAAAATGGATAATATGGGGACCAAAATTGTAATTAAGCCAAGAATTAATTTGTTTATTTCTCAATAAAGTGAATTTTGGGCTTTTAGTGTGTTTCGGGCGCTCCATAAGGCGTATCTCTCAGCTCGTTGGGTATTTTATGATGGTTTTTGATAGGCGAGTCCCTCTCATTATTTTCTACAACTTTCATTTGAAATCCGGAAGCAAATTATGTGAAGAAAGTCCCCAAAGAAATGGATTTCTCAAGTGGATTAAACTGAATTTTTGTGTTGTATCTGAGGCAACTCGATTTTTCAAAAATCATTTAAGTTTTCAACAAAAAAAGGTGAAATCGCCACCTAATTTTATTTGTTCTAAAAGAAGAACGGAAAAATATAGATAAAACCCACGAAAGAAAAGGATAAAACGGTCTACGAAATTTAAGAGATATAGGTTCGGGAGTTGGTTATGCAAGGGGAAGGTATTAGCACCCCTCACATCCATCGTACTCGATGGTACCCATTTAGTTCAAAGTGTGTTTGTGTGTTTGTGTGAAATTTTACGATCTTCTAAGGTTTAAAAGAGAAAGAAAGAGAGAAGAAATGTTTTTATTATTTTTTTGAGTTTGACACGGTTTCGAAACCGCGTGCCTACGTATTCCCTCGTGCAATGGGAAAATCAAAACTCCGTAGTTCTTCTAGAAAATGTTTGTTTGTTGATTGATTTTAAATGAAAAGACAAGTCGTCATTTTTAAAGGAGAAGACTCGTCTAACTTCCACAAGGTGTAATAAAGAATAATGGACTACGCACCAACATGAGGGAGGGTTTGAGAACACCTCTAGTACTCAAGTGGAGAAGTCGAAAACCTTGGGAATAGAGGAAAGAACATCTCAATTATAAATGAATCATGTCTAATCTTGAAAATGGTTTAAAGGTAAAAGGTGCCTGGACGCACAAAAGAAGTTTGAATGGGTTGAAATTGATTTTAAGTTGTGGATGACAAGTATCAAAACGTTGGGCTATCCTCTAACGATTCAATACTCGAGATTGGTGATTGAGGTCAACCGATCATCTCTCATCCAAAATCTTTATTATGAAAAGGGTGAGGTGAAACAAAGTTCACTTTTATTAAGTGTATGGAATAAAGTATTCAAGTCATTGGGTTACCCTCTAATGGCCCAAATACTTTACATTTTAATTAAATCGTCGGGCTATCCTCTAACGATTTACTTAAATACCATAGCACCATGTTTTTTTTGTTTGTAGAAAAATTGATTTTTGAAAGAAACTCGACGTTGGATCGAGGTTTGAGAAGAAGACTCGACGTTGGGTCAAATTTTATTGAAAGTGTTTTAAATGCATGGTGAATGGAGAAAGAATAGAATCGAGACAATTGTAAATCACAAGTAAAATCGACAAAGCCCATACAAGGTGGCCAACCTAAGTATAAAATAATTAAATTACATGTGTACTAGCAAAGTGGGCTAGTCTACTAAGACGACCAATTGGGACAATTGATCGAAATAGGCTCACTGTAAGAAGGCCCAGGATCAAGCGTACATGTGTGCATGTGAGGTCATCGCGACGCTTCGTAGCTTTGTCGACTTACGGGTTTAAAAAATGATTTACAAATATTAGTTTTAAAAAAAAGATTTTTTTTTAGTTTTGTGTAAGTGACAGTTAAATTAAATAAAATAAATGTGCACTAAATTATTACAAGAATTGTTTTTTGGGAAAGGGATACATGAATTATAAATGGGGATTAAACGGTAAAATAAAATAGAAAGCGGTAAATTAATTACAATGCAACAAGGGGATTGGGATACATTTTTCGAATGGGGATAAATTGAAATTAAAAAGAAAACGGTAAATTGATAAAAACATACAGATAGAAACTAAATGTGGTAAAGCTTAAATATCGATTATTGTATTTTATTTTATTAATTAGAATAGATTATATGAACTAATTCTAAGAAAAGCAACCACTATATTACAGTATAATTTGAATTTATTTACTGATGAATAAATAAAGCATAAAAATAATATGTATATATATATATATATATATAATACTAAATAAAAGAAATAAATATAATATGTATATTTACAATGATAAATATAAGAAATATACATACATTACTAAATATTAAATGTTAGATAAAAACAGAATGTCAATATTAAAAGAAAATGAATGCTTTTTTTGAACAATCCTCGAATGTCTTCACAAATAGCAAACATATTAGTAGTATGAGTGGGAAATAAAAATAAATGAAATGTAATTGCAATATAAATCAAAATATGATTAGTAAGAGAATCGGACGAAGTAAAAAACAAAGGTGAATATGGCATTTATCATTTTAAATTTATTCAACCAAAATCATTCATGATTATTGATATAATTCAAACAAAAAAGATCAAAACATGGAAAGTTAATTTAAAATCAAACTAATATAAATAGAATCCAGCCCGCCATGGTAATTACGATAATGCCCTATAAAGTTTATCTCAAACACAATTCTCCATGATAGTTTCAACGCAAATAAAGAGTTTCAACAAAGCCTAAAATCGAGAAACACAAAATCCTCACAACTAAGTCTCAACCTTGCCACAAACTATCACCAAACCAAAATGCCATTTGATGTCAAAAATAAATGCTAAACATGTTGTTAGTAGAAAACTTAAAACACAAGCTTAACATGATTTCGCCTAAATCTCAATACCAATTCAAAGAAGACTATCAAGATAACCAATATCAAGTATGAATCAAATTCATCACCTAAAACTTATTCTCATCGTGGCGACCAACAAAAATATTATTTCAAAACTCGATAACATTGTATGGACAACACAAACATTAAACCACAATACCGATTCCTCAACATTCACTTAATAAGGATAATATTTCAAATTAAGACATACCAAACAGAGAATCCAATGGACAAATTTGAACCGTATAATGGCGAGAGACCGTGGTGATTCACGAGATGACCGAAAAAAGAAAGAGATGGAATGGAAGGCGTGAGGCGGATGTTGTTTGTGAGAAGATGAATGGTTGTTGGCTATTGAGAGGATACGAGAGGGATGAGATGTTGGAGGTCATTGTTGGAAGAAGCTAAGAGGATGAGGGTCGGCGAGAATGGATGGAGGTGTGTGGTCCTTGTGGTGATGTTGAGCGAGGACGGAGATGATGGTGTAGCGGCTGTGATGAAACGGTGGAGATGTGCGGTTGAAGGTAACGGAACGAAATAATGAAAGGGTTTGGAGCGGAGGTGTTTGGAAGGAAGTGTGATGGATGGAGAAACATGGAGTTTAGGAGGATACGGTAGGGAGAAAGCGAGGGATTATGAAGGACACGGTGGAAGAGTGAAGAGACAAGGAGTTTGTTTGGTGGTTGAAGGAGCGGCTATGTGATGAAGGGAGTGTGGCGATTTGGAGAAGAAGATGAGTTTCTAATTCTTTTTTCCATTTTTCCGCCTCCGTTTCAATTTCTCATTTGGTCCCCTTCCAAGAATATAACATTAGTATATATAGTATAAAATTAGGTTTTACATAATTTTCAAAATACCTAAAATGCCCTTTATGATTAAATGGGCCACACAATTGGATCTAGTAAAAATAACAAGCCCGATTTGATTTTTTGAGATAAAAATTACACTTAAAATTGTTAAAATGGTAAAGTTCGGACAATAAATTATCCGAAAAAATAATTGAGTACATTAAAATAAATTACGGGTCTTATAAATTAAAGAAAAATTATTGAAATGGTTAAAATTGAAATAAAAATGATAAAAAGAATACCCGACTTTAAAGCGCTTATTAAAAAACTTGAAATGTACCGAAAAATTAGGAAATCACATTTTATAATTTACATAATCGTAAATTTATAAATGAAATGATGAAAACTTGAAATATTTTCCCCGCTAATTTTCGCACAGCGTCGAACCGCTTTTAACAGTCTGTTTATCAAATCAAAGTATCGATGTCATCGACATATAAATAAATTAAAATGAATGCAATAAGAGGAGGTAAAATGCATGAAATAATATAACGCCATTAAACGATGCAAACATCGATTTAAATTGACAATTGGTCAATTCAAATACGACGATATGATGCATATCGTTGAGTGAATACATAATATAAATACAAAATGCAAGTAGAAAAATAGCAGGGTAAAATTTGGGGTGCAACAGTTGCCCCTATTTAAATGTCTTCGACCAGATGATATGAAGATGATCAAACTTCATATTATCGCAGTGGGAGATAGTTAAATATCAAAAACCCAAAATTTTGCCCTGAGATGCAATGGGTATGCTGTGAATAAAATATAATGAGAAAAGTGCTTAATGCAATTTTTTTGACATATTTTTTGAATGATGTATGATATGAGACAGACTCTATGGTAATTTGTGGTAATTATTGGAAGACTTTGAAACTAGAAATTTGTGGTAGATTAACTGATACAACATGGAAGACAAGCTGGAAAATACAGTCAGATTTTAAACAGATCTGAAGCTACATCAACGAAAGTTTCTGGAAAAGACAATCAGATTTTAAACAGATCTGAAGCTACATCAGGGAAATAAACTGGAAAAGACAATCAGATTTTAAACAGGATCCGAAACGTAGAAATAAGCGGAAAAGACAATCGATTTTAAATAGATCCGAAGCTACATCGAGAGATAAACCGAAAAGACAATCGATTTTAAACAGATCGAAGCTACATCGGAGATAAACGGAAAAGACAATCGATTTTAAGCGATGCGAAGCTACATCGAGAGATAAACGGAAAAGACAATCGATTTTAAGCGGATCGAAGCTACATCAGGGAGATAAACTGGAAAAGACAATCAGATTTTAAACAGATCTGAAGCTACATCAGGGAGATAAACAGGAAAAGGCAATCAGATTTTAAACTAATCTGAAGCTACATCAGGGAAATAAACTGGAAAAGACAATCAGATTTTAAACAGATCTGAAGCTACATCAGGGAAATAAACTGGAAAAGACAGTCAGATTTTAAACAGATCTAAAACTACATCAGGGAAATAAACTGGAAAAGACAATCAGATTTTAAACAGATCTGAAGCTACATCAGGGAAATAAACTGGAAAAGACAATCAGATTTTAAACAGATCTGAAGCTACATCTGATTTGGTAGGTACCAAGTAAGTTGGATTTTGACTGCAAGGTAAGATATTGACAGCAACAAGACCTCGGGAAATGCAAATGAGGATAAAACACTCTTGCTATGCATGATATATGAATTTTGTGATGCATGATATATGAATGATCTATGCATGTAGTATGTAATGCAGACGTTTATGACAACGGAGATTGACTCTTTTATGGAGGTAAGATGGGAACTCTGATTCCTTAACACGGGGAACACTGCCAACTCTGCTTAGAGAGAAAATATCTTGAGAAACACTTCTAACACACTTGTGAATTGTATTGAAATGATGGTCCTTGGAGGAAGGACCGAACCGCTGCTTGGGGATTGCCCCGAATTAGCTGATTGTTGAGGATAAACCGATCATGGCTTCAATTCTTGAAATGATTGAGGGGAAAGGAGTGCCCCGGTATAAGTCTTGAAAAAGATCTTCTGATTAAAACAATTTTGATAATGACTTGCACTGAGCAACAAATCTTGAACTGATTCACAACAGGATCCGAAAAATACTTGCCCCTGATTAGGATCACTGACCAAGTTTCATAATAGTTTGGACTTCCTTGATGAGGAAAGCTTGTTTGCAAGCAAAAATTGTTTATTCAAACATGGTGAATTTAATGCAAAGTTCATGCAAAAAATTTGAAATAAAAATTATTTTGGGAAATGATGTAATTGCTGTATAGAAAATGGATCACTGGTTAAAACACAGCGGTTTAAAATTTCTTAAAAGTAAAAGATAAAACAAAGGTATGGATATACCAAGATAGTTGATTTGCAAAAGACCTTAGGAGTCATATTACGCAACCTTGTTGTAGTATGCTTTCAAAAGAAACCTGTCTTCAATTAGGTCTTTTGAGGGTTGTAACGTGGTCTGGTTCACGGTTTAAGAAATAAAGGATAAAGACTCAAAATTTATTTGTACCAAACCCAATCTTCGTGATGTTCTTCAGTCCTACGCTCAGTTAAACTCAGATTGTGCATTAAAGATTCCAATAGATTTTGGATTGTACACTGATGGTGATGATGGCTCAGAAGTTGATAGATTCTTGAGATGTCAGTCACTTCTTTTTGCAACATTTGTTGTTTGAGGACTTTTGTCAACTCTTATTTGAATTTGTCATCCCTAACTTTTGCCTGAACCGTTCCGTTTTAGATTACGGTAAGCGGGATGCCCTAAATTTTTTTATATATTTTTTGGAAAGACAGTGACTGCTTGACTTTTATGATTACGGAGAACCATCATCATCACTTTTTTTGACTTGGATGACATCTTCGACACTTCTCTGATGTGTGTGAAGGAAACTTGATTGAATACAACCTCTATAGAAAGGCGTCTTGAATGAATGCACATCCGAATTAAACTGAGAATTACCCTGCCCCAGGTTAAAAAATGCGGGTTTTTTCGTATAGAAAGAAACTCCAACTTCTAGGCTCGAAGGGGTTGACAAGGGATTAACTTCTTTATTTCTCCGGTGTTTGGGAATTGAAACAATGTCTGTATATCATCAACAAAGTTTTATTCGAAAGCATACCAACAACAGTTATGGGTATCTTGTTTTTATCATCCTCCCTCCAATCTTGCAAAAACAAGAGTTCGGTAAAGAAATTACACAGGGAAAATATATATTTGGAAAGAAAGTAGTAAATAAAAATTATTTGAATCAAAACAGTGCAATGCTCATTTCATTAAAATTAACTTGAAATTACAAACAAAAATTGAAAGCAACAATTTAACATAGACAAAAGGAAAATGCAAACAAAAAGAAACATGGCCTAGAGACTAATCAGTTACAAGGATGAGCTGTCCTGTCTGAAACACTGGCTTTAGGAGGTGACATGGGACATTCTGACCCATTCTTCAGCCACTTTTTCCTGGCAATGGATTGTTGATAACATTTGGCAGAGGATCTCCGAAATTTATCTCTTGTCTTCTGATTAGATCTCGAACTCTAGCCTTTAGTGCATAGCAAGTTTCCAAATCATGTCCGGCAGCTCCTTGATGGAACTCACAATGAAGATCAGACCTGAATCCGGCTGGGAGAGGATCTGGAGGAGTCAAAGGCCTAGTTGTGATTAGACCTAGTTCAACCAAATGAGGGTACAATTTAGTGTAAGTCATTGGGATAGGGTCAAACTGACCCCTATTCCTTGCATTACGGTTCTGATTTTGTTTCATGTTATCTCGGGGAGAAACAAGTAGTGGTTGCTTAAGTATAGCCTTGGGAGACATATCTAATGACTGCCCCTTGCAGGTACTTGGAATCCTTCTTCTGTATGGAGATTTGATCACTGATTGATCAACTCTTCTCTTGCCCAAACTTGCAGTGAACACTGGATTCTCTTGAATTGTTTCACAATTACCACTAACCACCTTTGGAAACACTGGTAAAGGAAGCTCCTTCGGGGACGGACCGTTCATTGGTACATGAGTAATCACTGAATGGTGTGGCTCTCGAGCTGGAGTGGAAAAGGAAAAGGCTAGAGGAGTATCCACTTGCGTTGTAGCGATCGGGGGTGAGATGCCTTCTCTTTTCAACAAGACTTGCAGGATTTCCAAGACTTGGCTCATTTGACCCTTCAGCTGGTTGACTTCATCTCTTAATAGCTCTTGGTCTCGTTGAAGCTCCTCCATAGTTTTCTGAACCATGCTTCAAATCCAAAGTGTTGAGGAATCAGTTTGACAATAGACAACCAACTGAAGAAGGAGACAGACAAAATGAGTTCTTGACGACTTGAATTTATGCATGAAATATGCAGATGAATGCAATGGAATGTAATGTTATCAATTGCAAAAGATGTGATGAAATCTAATGTCACATATACAAGTGGTAATGCAACATAATGATAGTAACAGGTTCACATAAACGTGAAATAGGGATGATACAAGTAATCAAAATAACTTATTTAGGTGGGCTCCTATGATAGGATGGCTCTAGGTTTTCTACCCAATAATTCCCCACGGGGTGGTTTTAAGGTTTTTGCTAAGTGTTTCTCGGAGTCTCAGATCCCCTTTTAACAAACACTATCATCACGCGAGAGGCCTACGTGGTAACGGTATTTGGAAAAGTATACCCCAAGAAACGGCTCTTAACGGGATACTCAAAATTTTTGAGCGGTCAGCCAGGTTTGGATATCATAAACAAACTTAGAGTTATAGGTCATTTGTCCAAAGATTGATGTCCTGCGCTATCGTGCGGGCCAACAACCTCCTTAAAACAACCAACTCTAAGCCGGAGTCTTCGCTTCGGGCCAACAAGACAATGGAGTCAGGTGGACCTAGGCTACACAACCCCTCTATTCCTAAAAAGGTGACCTAGAAGCCTGGGTAGTGGGCATATCTATGTATCAATAATCCCATCAAAAATTCCCACACAATGAATATATAAACAAGATAATAAATAAAGCATAGAAAAATAAATAACTGAAACATAAACATAAGATAAAGTACAAAGAAGAAAGTAAAATAAAATAATAAACACACAACCACACAAAGAACTAAACTAGGGTTAACTCGCTTGAGAAAACGATCCCCAGTGAAGTCGCCAACTGAGGCAACTCGATTTTTCAAAAATCATTTAAGTTTTCAACAAAAAAAGGTGAAATCGCCACCTAATTTTATTTGTTCTAAAAGAAGAACGGAAAAATATAGATAAAACCCACGAAAGAAAAGGATAAAACGGTCTACGAAATTTAAGAGATATAGGTTCGGGAGTTGGTTATGCAAGGGGAAGGTATTAGCACCCCTCACATCCATCGTACTCGATGGTACCCATTTAGTTCAAAGTGTGTTTGTGTGTTTGTGTGAAATTTTACGATCTTCTAAGGTTTAAAAGAGAAAGAAAGAGAGAAGAAATGTTTTTATTATTTTTTTGAGTTTGACACGGTTTCGAAACCGCGTGCCTACGTATTCCCTCGTGCAATGGGAAAGTCAAAACTCCGTAGTTCTTCTAGAAAATGTTTGTTTGTTGATTGATTTTAAATGAAAAGACAAGTCGTCATTTTTAAAGGAGAAGACTCGTCTAACGTCCACAAGGTGTAATAAAGAATAATGGACTACGCACCAACATGAGGGAGGGTTTGAGAACACCTCTAGTACTCAAGTGGAGAAGTCGAAAACCTTGGGAATAGAGGAAAGAACATCTCAATTATAAATGAATCATGTCTAATCTTGAAAATGGTTTAAAGGTAAAAGGTGCCTGGACGCACAAAAGAAGTTTGAATGGGTTGAAATTGATTTTAAGTTGTGGATGACAAGTATCAAAACGTTGGGCTATCCTCTAACGATTCAATACTCGAGATTGGTGATTGAGGTCAACCGATCATCTCTCATCCAAAATCTTTATTATGAAAAGGGTGAGGTGAAACAAAGTTCACTTTTATTAAGTGTATGGAATAAAGTATTCAAGTCATTGGGTTACCCTCTAATGGCCCAAATACTTTACATTTTAATTAAATCGTCGGGCTATCCTCTAACGATTTACTTAAATACCATAGCACCATGTTTTTTTTGTTTGTAGAAAAATTGATTTTTGAAAGAAACTCGACGTTGGATCGAGGTTTGAGAAGAAGACTCGACGTTGGGTCAAATTTTATTGAAAGTGTTTTAAATGCATGGTGAATGGAGAAAGAATAGAATCGAGACAATTGTAAATCACAAGTAAAATCGACAAAGCCCATACAAGGTGGCCAACCTAAGTATAAAATAATTAAATTACATGTGTACTAGCAAAGTGGGCTAGTCTACTAAGACGACCAATTGGGACAATTGATCGAAATAGGCTCACTGTAAGAAGGCCCAGGATCAAGCGTACATGTGTGCATGTGAGGTCATCGCGACGCTTCGTAGCTTTGTCGACTTACGGGTTTAAAAAATGATTTACAAATATTAGTTTTAAAAAAAAGATTTTTTTTTAGTTTTGTGTAAGTGACTGTTAAATTAAATAAAATAAATGTGCACTAAATTATTACAAGAATTGTTTTTTGGGAAAGGGATACATGAATTATAAATGGGGATTAAACGGTAAAATAAAATAGAAAGCGGTAAATTAATTACAATGCAACAAGGGGATTGGGATACATTTTTCGAATGGGGATAAATTGAAATTAAAAAGAAAACGGTAAATTGATAAAAACATACAGATAGAAACTAAATGTGGTAAAGCTTAAATATCGATTATTGTATTTTATTTTATTAATTAGAATAGATTATATGAACTAATTCTAAGAAAAGCAACCACTATATTACAGTATAATTTGAATTTATTTACTGATGAATAAATAAAGCATAAAAATAATATATATATATATATATATATATATATATATAATACTAAATAAAAGAAATAAATATAATATGTATATTTACAATGATAAATATAAGAAATATACATACATTACTAAATATTAAATGTTAGATAAAAAACAGCAATGTCAATATTAAAAGAAAATGAATGCTTTTTTTGAACAATCCTCGAATGTCTTCACAAATAGCAAACATATTAGTAGTATGAGTGGGAAATAAAAATAAATGAAATGTAATTGCAATATAAATCAAAATATGATTAGTAAGAGAATCGGACGAAGTAAAAAACAAAGGTGAATATGGCATTTATCATTTTAAATTTATTCAACCAAAATCATTCATGATTATTGATATAATTCAAACAAAAAAGATCAAAACATGGAAAGTTAATTTAAAATCAAACTAATATAAATAGAATCCAGGCCGCCATGACGTAATTACGATAATGCCCTATAAAGTTTATCTCAAACACAATTCTCCATGATAGTTTCAACGCAAATAAAGAGTTTCAACAAAGCCTAAAATCAGTAAACACAAAATCCTCACAACTAAGTCTCAACCTTGCCACAAACTATCACCAAACCAAAATGCCATTTGATGTCAAAAATAAATGCTAAACATGTTGTTAGTAGAAAACTTAAAACACAAGCTTAACATGATTTCTGCCTAAATCTCAATACCAATTCAAAAGAAGACTATCAGCATAACCAATATCAAGTATGAATCAAATTCATCAGCCTAAAACTTATTCTCATCGTAATGCGACCAACAAAAATATTATTTCAAAACTCAGATAACATTGTATGGACAACACAAACATTAAACCACAGTATTACCGATTCCTCAACATTCACTTAATAAGGATAATATTTCAAATTAAGACATACCAAACAGCGAGAATCCAATGGACAAATTTGAACCGTATAATGGCAGGTTGAGACCGTGGTGATTCACGAGATGACAGTGTTGAAACTGAAAGGCAAAGAGGGCTGGAGATCGGCTGACATGGAAGACTGTGAGGCGGATGTTGTTTGTGAGAAGATGAATGGTTGTTGGCTATTGAGAGGATACAGAGGGATGAGATGTTGGAGGTCGCTGTTGGAAGAAGCTAGGCAGAGGATGAGGGGTTCCGGCGAGAATGGATGGAGGCGGTGCGGTCACCGTGGTGTTGTGAGTGAGGTTGACGGAGATGATGGTGTAGCGGCTGTGATGAAACGGTGGAGATGTGCGGTTGAAGGTAACGGGAACGAAATAATGAAAGGGGTTTCGGAACGGAGGTGTTCTGTTGGAAGGAAGTGTGACAGATGGAGAAACATGGAGTTTAGGAGGATACGGTAAGGGAGAGAAGCAGAGGGATTATGAAGGACACGGTGGAAGAGAGTGAAGAGACAAGGAGTTTGTTTGGTGGTTGAAGGAGCAGCGGCGGCTATGTGATGAAGGGAGCTGTGACGGGGGCGATTTGGAGAAGAAGATGAGTTTCTAATTCTGTTTTTTTTCCAGATTTTTCCGCCTCCGTTTCAATTTCTCATTTTGGTCCCCCTTCCAACAGTAACATAACATTAGTATATATAGTATAAAATTAGGTTTTACATAATTTTCAAAAATACCTAAAATGCCCTTTATGATTAAATGGGCCACACAATTGGATCTAGTAAAAAATAACAAGCCCAACAGTACTTTGTTTGATTTTTTTTGAGATAAAAAATTACACTTAAAATTGTTAAAAATGGTAAAAGTTCGGACAATAAATTATCCGAAAAAAATAATTGAGTACATTAAAATAAATTACGGGTCTTATAAATTAAAGAAAAATTATTGAAATGGTTAAAATTGAAATAAAAATGATAATAAAGAATACCCGACTTTAAACGCTTACGTTAAAACGAGACTTGAAATGTACCGAAAATTAGGAAATCACATTTTTATAATTTACGCAATACGTAAATTTATAAAACAGTGAGTAAATGATGAAAACTTGAAATATTTTCCCCGCTAATTTTCGCACAGCGTCGAACCGCTTTTAACAGTCTGTTTATCAAATCAAAGTATCGATGTCATCGACATATAAATAAATTAAAATGAATGCAATAAGCAGGCAGAGAGGTAAAAATGCATGAAATAATATAACGGGTATTTTACCATTAAAACGATGCAAACATCGATTTAAATTGACAATTGGTCAATTCAAATACGACGATATGATGCATATGCAGTGAGTGAATGACTGTTTTTTTTATAATATAAATACAAAATGCAAGTAGAAAAATAGCAGGGTAAAATTTGGGGTGCAACAGTTGCCCCTATTTAAATGTCTTCGACCAGATGATATGAAGATGATCAAACTTCATATTATCGCAGTGGGAGATAGTTAAATATCAAAAACCCAAAATTTTGCCCTGAGATGCAATGGGTATGCTGTGAATAAAATATAATGAGAAAAGTGCTTAATGCAATTTTTTTGACATATTTTTTGAATGATGTATGATATGAGACAGACTCTATGGTAATTTGTGGTAATTATTGGAAGACTTTGAAACTAGAAATTTGTGGTAGATTAACCGATACAACATGGAAGACAAGTCGAAAATACAATGATTTTAAACAGATCCGCTACATCAACGAAAGTTTCGAAAAGACAATCGATTTTAAAGATCCGCTACATCGGGAAATAAACTGAAAAGACAATCGATTTTAAACAGATCCGGCTACGTCGGAGAAATAAACTGAAAAGACAATCGATTTAAATAGATCCGAAGCTACATCGAGAGATAAACTGAAAAGACAATCGATTTTAAAGATCCGCTACATCGAGATAAACTGAAAAGACAATCGATTTTAAATGATCCGAAGCTACATCGAGAGATAAACCGAAAAGACAATCGATTTTAAACAGATCCGCTACATCGGGAGATAAACCGAAAAGACAATCGATTTTAAACAGATCCGCTACATCGTGGAGATAAACAGAAAAGGCAATCGATTTTAAACTAATCAAGCTACATCGGAAATAAACCGAAAAGACAATCGATTTTAAACAGATCCGAAGCTACATCGAAATAAACTGAAAAGACAATGATTTTAAACGGATCTAAAACTACATCGTGGAAATAAGCGAAAAGACAATCGATTTAAACAGATCCAAGCTACATCGAAATAAACTGAAAAGACAATCGATTTTAAAAGATCCGGCTACATCTGATTTGGTAGGTACCAAGTAAGTTGGATTTTGACTGCAAGGTAAGATATTGACAGCAACAAGACCTCGGGAAATGCAAATGAGGATAAAACACTCTTGCTATGCATGATATATGAATTTTGTGATGCATGATATATGAATGATCTATGCATGTAGTATGTAATGCAGACGTTTATGACAACGGAGATTGACTCTTTTATGGAGGTAAGATGGGAACTCTGATTCCTTAACACGGGGAACACTGCCAACTCTGCTTAGAGAGAAAATATCTTGAGAAACACTTCTAACACACTTGTGAATTGTATTGAAATGATGGTCCTTGGAGGAAGGACCGAACCGCTGCTTGGGGATTGCCCCGAATTAGCTGATTGTTGAGGATAAACCGATCATGGCTTCAATTCTTGAAATGATTGAGGGGAAAGGAGTGCCCCGGTATAAGTCTTGAAAAAGATCTTCTGATTAAAACAATTTTGATAATGACTTGCACTGAGCAACAAATCTTGAACTGATTCACAACAGGATCCGAAAATACTTGCCCCTGATTAGGATCACTGACCAAGTTTCATAATAGTTTGGACTTCCTTGATGAGGAAAGCTTGTTTGCAAGCAAAAATTGTTTATTCAAACATGGTGAATTTAATGCAAAGTTCATGCAAAAAATTTGAAATAAAAATTATTTTGGGAAATGATGTAATTGCTGTATAGAAAATGGATCACTCGTTAAAACACAGCGGTTTAAAATTTCTTAAAAGTAAAAGATAAAACAAAGGTATGGATATACCAAGATAGTTGATTTGCAAAAGACCTTAGGAGTCATATTACGCAACCTTGTTGTAGTATGCTTTCAAAAGAAACCTGTCTTCAATTAGGTCTTTTGAGGGTCAACGGTCCGTTCACGGTTTAAGAAATAAAGGATAAAGACTCAAAATTTATTTGTACCAAACCCAATCTTCGTGATGTTCTTCAGTCCTACGCTCAGTTAAACTCAGATTGTGCATTAAAGATTCCAATAGATTTTGGATTGTACACTGATGGTGATGATGGCTCAGAAGTTGATAGATTCTTGAGATGTCAGTCACTTCTTTTTGCAACATTTGTTGTTTGAGGACTTTTGTCAACTCTTATTTGAATTTGTCATCCCTAACTTTTGCCCGAACCGTCCGTTTTAGATTACGTAAGCGGGATGCCCTAAATTTTTATATATTTTTGGAAAGACAAGGATCGCTTGACTTTTATGATTACGAGAACCATCATCATCACTTTTTTGACTTGGATGACATCTTCGACACTTCTATGTGTGAAGGAAACTTGATTGAATACAACCTCTATAGAAAGGCGTCTTGAATGAATGCACATCCGAATTAAGCGAGAATTACCACCCCTGGTTAAAAATGCGGGTTTTTCAGAGAAAGAAACTCCAACTTCTAGGCTCGGGGTTGACAAGGGATTAACTTCTTTATTTCTCCTGTTTGGGAATTGAAACAATGTCGATATCATCAACAAAGTTTTATTCAAAGCATACCAACAACAGCATGGGTATCTTGTTTTATCATCCTCCTCCAATCTTGCAAAACAAGAGTTCGGTAAAGAAATTACAGGGAAAATATATATTTGGAAAGAAAGTAGTAAATAAAAATTATTTGAATCAAAACAGGGCAATGCTCATTTCATTAAAATTAACTTGAAATTACAAACAAAAATTGAAAGCAACAATTTAACATAGACAAAAGGAAAATGCAAACAAAAAGAAACATGGCCTAGAGACTAATCGCCACAAGGATGAGTCATCTGTCTAAACACGGCTTTAGGAGGTGACATGGGACATTCTGACCCATTCTTCAGCCACTTTTTCCTGGCAATGGATTGTTGATAACATTTGGCAGAGGATCTCCGAAATTTATCTCTTGTCTTCTGATTAGATCTCGAACTCTAGCCTTTAGTGCATAGCAAGTTTCCAAATCATGTCCGGCAGCTCCTTGATGGAACTCACAATGAAGATCGACCGAATCCTACCGGGAGAGGATCCGAGGAGTCAAAGGCCTAGTTGTGATTAGACCTAGTTCAACCAAATGAGGGTACAATTTAGTGTAAGTCATTGGGATAGGGTCAAACTGACCCCTATTCCTTGCATTACGGTTCTGATTTTGTTTCATGTTGTCTCGGGGAGAAACAAGTAGTGGTTGCTTAAGTATAGCCTTGGGAGACATATCTAATGACTGCCCCTTGCAGGTACTTGGAATCCTTCTTCTGTATGGAGATTTGATCACTGATTGATCAACTCTTCTCTTGCCCAAACTTCGGATTCTCTTGAATTGTTTCACAATTACCACTAACCACCTTTGGAAACACTAAAGGGACGGACCGCTCATTGGTACATGAGTAATCACCGAATGGTGTGGCTCTGGAGTGGAAAAGGAAAAGGCTAGAGGAGTATCCACTTGCGTTGTAGCGATCGGGGTGAGATGCCTTCTCTTTCAACAAGACTTGCAGGATTTCCAAGACTTGGCTCATTTGACCCTTCATGGTTGACTTCATCTCTTAATAGCTCTTGGTCTCGTTGAAGCTCCTCCATAGTTTTCGAACCATGCTTCAAATCCAAAGTGTTGAGGAATCGGTTTGACAATAGACAACCAATCAAGAAGGAGATGACAAAATGAGTTCTTGACGACTTGAATTTATGCATGAAATATGCAGATGAATGCAATGGAATGTAATGTTATCAATTGCAAAAGATGTGATGAAATCTAATGTCACATATACAAGTGGTAATGCAACATAATGATAGTAACAGGGTTCACATAAACGTGAAATAGGGATGATACAAGTAATCAAAATAACTTATTTAGGTGGGCTCCTATGATAGGATGGCTCTAGGTTTTCTACCCAATAATTCCCCACGGGGTGGTTTTAAGGTTTTTGCTAAGTGTTTCTCGGAGTCTCAGATCCCCTTTTAACAAACACTATCATCACGCGAGAGGCCTACGTGGTAACGGTATTTGGAAAAGTATACCCCAAGAAACGGCTCTTAACGGGATACTCAAAATTTTTGAGCGGTCAGCCAGGTTTGGATATCATAAACAAACTTAGAGTTATAGGTCATTTGTCCAAAGATTGATGTCCTGCGCTATCGTGCGGGCCAACAACCTCCTTAAAACAACCAACTCTAAGCCGGAGTCTTCGCTTCGGGCCAACAAGACAATGGAGTCAGGTGGACCTAGGCTACACAACCCCTCTATTCCTAAAAAGGTGACCTAGAAGCCTGGGTAGTGGGCTTATCTATGTATCAATAATCCCATCAAAAATTCCCACACAATGAATATATAAACAAGATAATAAATAAAGCATAGAAAAATAAATAACTGAAACATAAACATAAGATAAAGTACAAAGAAGAAAGTAAAATAAAATAATAAACACACAACCACACAAAGAACTAAACTAGGGTTAACTCGCTTGAGAAAACGATCCCCAGTGAAGTCGCCAACTGAGGCAACTCGATTTTTCAAAAATCATTTAAGTTTTCAACAAAAAAAGGTGAAATCGCCACCTAATTTTATTTGTTCTAAAAGAAGAACGGGAAAATATAGATAAAACCCACGAAAGAAAAGGATAAAACGGTCTACGAAATTTAAGAGATATAGGTTCGGGAGTTGGTTATGCAAGGGGAAGATATTAGCACCCCTCACATCCATCGTACTCGATGGTACCCATTTAGTTCAAAGTGTGTTTGTGTGTTTGTGTGAAATTTTACGATCTTCTAAGGTTTAAAAGAGAAAGAAAGAGAGAAGAAATGTTTTTATTATTTTTTTGAGTTTGACACGGTTTCGAAACCGCGTGCCTACGTATTCCCTCGTGCAATGGGAAAGTCAAAACTCCGTAGTTCTTCTAGAAAATGTTTGTTTGTTGATTGATTTTAAATGAAAAGACAAGTCGTCATTTTTAAAGGAGAAGACTCGTCTAACGTCCACAAGGTGTAATAAAGAATAATGGACTACGCACCAACATGAGGGAGGGTTTGAGAACACCTCTAGTACTCAAGTGGAGAAGTCGAAAACCTTGGGAATAGAGGAAAGAACATCTCAATTATAAATGAATCATGTCTAATCTTGAAAATGGTTTAAAGGTAAAAGGTGCCTGGACGCACAAAAGAAGTTTGAATGGGTTGAAATTGATTTTAAGTTGTGGATGACAAGTATCAAAACGTTGGGCTATCCTCTAACGATTCAATACTCGAGATTGGTGATTGAGGTCAACCGATCATCTCTCATCCAAAATCTTTATTATGAAAAGGGTGAGGTGAAACAAAGTTCACTTTTATTAAGTGTATGGAATAAAGTATTCAAGTCATTGGGTTACCCTCTAATGGCCCAAATACTTTACATTTTAATTAAATCGTCGGGCTATCCTCTAACGATTTACTTAAATACCATAGCACCATGTTTTTTTTGTTTGTAGAAAAATTGATTTTTGAAAGAAACTCGACGTTGGATCGAGGTTTGAGAAGAAGACTCGACGTTGGGTCAAATTTTATTGAAAGTGTTTTAAATGCATGGTGAATGGAGAAAGAATAGAATCGAGACAATTGTAAATCACAAGTAAAATCGACAAAGCCCATACAAGGTGGCCAACCTAAGTATAAAATAATTAAATTACATGTGTACTAGCAAAGTGGGCTAGTCTACTAAGACGACCAATTGGGACAATTGATCGAAATAGGCTCACCGTAAGGCCCAGGATCAAGCGTACATGTGTGCATGTGAGGTCATCGCGACGCGTAGCTTTGTCGACTTACGTTTAAAAATGATTTACAAATATTAGTTTTAAAAAGATTTTTTAGTTTTGTGTAAGTGATGCTTAAATTAAATAAAATAAATGTGCACTAAATTATTACAAGAATTGTTTTTGGGAAAGGGATACATGAATTATAAATGGGGATTAAACGGTAAAATAAAATAGAAAGCGGTAAATTAATTACAATGCAACAAGGGATTGGGATACATTTTTCGAATGGGATAAATTGAAATTAAAAAGAAAACGGTAAATTGATAAAAACATACGATAGAAACTAAATGTGGTAAAGCTTAAATATCGATTATTGTATTTTATTTTATTAATTAGAATAGATTATATGAACTAATTCTAAGAAAAGCAACCACTATATTACAAGATAATTTGAATTTATTTTGATGAATAAATAAAGCATAAAATAATATGTATATATATATATATATATAATACTAAATAAAAGAAATAAATATAATATGTATATTTACAATGATAAATATAAGAAATATACATACATTACTAAATATTAAATGTTAGATAAAAAACAGCAATGTCAATATTAAAAGAAAATGAATGCTTTTTTTGAACAATCCTCGAATGTCTTCACAAATAGCAAACATATTAGTAGTATGAGTGGGAAATAAAAATAAATGAAATGTAATTGCAATATAAATCAAAATATGATTAGTAAGAGAATCGGACGAAGTAAAAAACAAAGGTGAATATGGCATTTATCATTTTAAATTTATTCAACCAAAATCATTCATGATTATTGATATAATTCAAACAAAAAAGATCAAAACATGGAAAGTTAATTTAAAATCAAACTAATATAAATAGAATCCAGGCCGCCATGACGTAATTACGATAATGCCCTATAAAGTTTATCTCAAACACAATTCTCCATGATAGTTTCAACGCAAATAAAGAGTTTCAACAAAGCCTAAAATCAGTAAACACAAAATCCTCACAACTAAGTCTCAACCTTGCCACAAACTATCACCAAACCAAAATGCCATTTGATGTCAAAAATAAATGCTAAACATGTTGTTAGTAGAAAACTTAAAACACAAGCTTAACATGATTTCTGCCTAAATCTCAATACCAATTCAAAAGAAGACTATCAGCATAACCAATATCAAGTATGAATCAAATTCATCAGCCTAAAACTTATTCTCATCGTAATGCGACCAACAAAAATATTATTTCAAAACTCAGATAACATTGTATGGACAACACAAACATTAAACCACAGTATTACCGATTCCTCAACATTCACTTAATAAGGATAATATTTCAAATTAAGACATACCAAACAGCGAGAATCCAATGGACAAATTTGAACCGTATAATGGCAGGTTGAGACCGTGGTGATTCACGAGATGACAGTGTTGAAACTGAAAGGCAAAGAGGGCTGGAGATCGGCTGACATGGAAGACTGTGAGGCGGATGTTGTTTGTGAGAAGATGAATGGTTGTTGGCTATTGAGAGGATACAGAGGGATGAGATGTTGGAGGTCGCTGTTGGAAGAAGCTAGGCAGAGGATGAGGGGTTCCGGCGAGAATGGATGGAGGCAGTGTGAGCGGTCACTGTGTGGTGCGGTGATGTTGAGCAGAGGTTGACGGAGATGATGGTGTAGCGGCTGTGATGAAACGGTGGAGATGTGCGGTTGAAGGTAACGGGAACGAAATAATGAAAGGGGTTTCGGAACGGAGGTGTTCTGTTGGAAGGAAGTGTGACAGATGGAGAAACATGGAGTTTAGGAGGATACGGTAAGGGAGAGAAGCAGAGGGATTATGAAGGACACGGTGGAAGAGAGTGAAGAGACAAGGAGTTTGTTTGGTGGTTGAAGGAGCAGCGGCGGCTATGTGATGAAGGGAGCTGTGACGGGGGCGATTTGGAGAAGAAGATGAGTTTCTAATTCTGTTTTTTTTCCAGATTTTTCCGCCTCCGTTTCAATTTCTCATTTTGGTCCCCCTTCCAACAGTAACATAACATTAGTATATATAGTATAAAATTAGGTTTTACATAATTTTCAAAAATACCTAAAATGCCCTTTATGATTAAATGGGCCACACAATTGGATCTAGTAAAAAATAACAAGCCCAACAGTACTTTGTTTGATTTTTTTTGAGATAAAAAATTACACTTAAAATTGTTAAAAATGGTAAAAGTTCGGACAATAAATTATCCGAAAAAAATAATTGAGTACATTAAAATAAATTACGGGTCTTATAAATTAAAGAAAAATTATTGAAATGGTTAAAATTGAAATAAAAATGATAATAAAGAATACCCGACTTTAAAACGCTTACAGTTAAAAACGAGACTTCGAAATGTACCGAAAAATTAGGGAAATCACATTTTTATAATTTACGCAATACGTAAATTTATAAAACAGTGAGTAAATGATGAAAACTTGAAATATTTTCCCCGCTAATTTTCGCACAGCGTCGAACCGCTTTTAACAGTCTGTTTATCAAATCAAAGTATCGATGTCATCGACATATAAATAAATTAAAATGAATGCAATAAGCAGGCAGAGAGGTAAAAATGCATGAAATAATATAACGGGTATTTTACCATTAAAACGATGCAAACATCGATTTAAATTGACAATTGGTCAATTCAAATACGACGATATGATGCATATGCAGTGAGTGAATGACTGTTTTTTTTATAATATAAATACAAAATGCAAGTAGAAAAATAGCGGGGTAAAATTTGGGTAATTTCCCTATTTAAATGTCTTCGACCAGATGATATGAAGATGATCAAACTTCATATTATCGCAGTGGGAGATAGTTAAATATCAAAAACCCAAAATTTTGCCCTGAGATGCAATGGTATGCCGTGAATAAAATATAATGAGAAAAGTGCTTAATGCAATTTTTGACATATTTTTGAATGATGTATGATATGAGATGACTCTATGGTAATTTGTGGTAATTATTGGAAGACTTTGAAACTAGAAATTTGTGGTAGATTAACCGATACAACATGGAAGACAAGTCGAAAATACATGATTTTAAACAGATCCAAGCTACATCAACGAAAGTTTCGAAAAGACAATCGATTTTAAGCAGATCCGAAGCTACATCGGGAAATAAGCCGAAAAGACAATCGATTTTAAACAGATCCGAAGCTACGAGAAATAAACTGAAAAGACAATCGATTTTAAATAGATCCGCTACATCGAGAGAAACGGAAAAGACAATCGATTTTAAGATCCGTACATCGTGAGATAAACTGAAAAGACAATCGATTTTAAGCAGATCCGCTACATCGAGAGATAAACGAAAAGACAATCGATTTTAACAGATCCGAAGCTACATCGGAGATAAACCGAAAAGACAATCGATTTTAAACGGATCCGGCTACATCGAGGAGATAAACAGAAAAGGCAATCGATTTTAAACTAATCGCTACATCGAGGAAATAAACTGAAAAGACAATCGATTTTAAGCAGATCCGAAGCTACATCGGAAATAAACTGAAAAGACAATGATTTTAAACGGATCTAAAACTACATCGGGAAATAAGCTGAAAAGACAATCAGATTTTAAACAGATCTGAAGCTACATCAGGGAAATAAACTGGAAAAGACAATCAGATTTTAAACAGATCTGAAGCTACATCTGATTTGGTAGGTACCAAGTAAGTTGGATTTTGACTGCAAGGTAAGATATTGACAGCAACAAGACCTCGGGAAATGCAAATGAGGATAAAACACTCTTGCTATGATATATGAATTTTGTGATGCATGATATATGAATGATCTATGCATGTAGTATGTAATGCAGACGTTTATGACAACGGAGATTGACTCTTTTATGGAGGTAAGATGGGAACTCTGATTCCTTAACACGGGGAACACTGCCAACTCTGCTTAGAGAGAAAATATCTTGAGAAACACTTCTAACACACTTGTGAATTGTATTGAAATGATGGTCCTTGGAGGAAGGACCGAACCGCTGCTTGGGGATTGCCCCGAATTAGCTGATTGTTGAGGATAAACCGATCATGGCTTCAATTCTTGAAATGATTGAGGGGAAAGGAGTGCCCCGGTATAAGTCTTGAAAAAGATCTTCTGATTAAAACAATTTTGATAATGACTTGCACCGAGCAACAAATCTTGAACCGATTCAACAGATCCAAAAATACTTGCCTCGATTAGGATCAACGACCAAGTTTCATAATAGTTTGGACTTCCTTGATGAGGAAAGCTTGTTTGCAAGCAAAAATTGTTTATTCAAACATGGTGAATTTAATGCAAAGTTCATGCAAAAAATTTGAAATAAAAATTATTTTGGGAAATGATGTAATTGCTGTATAGAAAATGGATCACTGGTTAAAACACAGCGGTTTAAAATTTCTTAAAAGTAAAAGATAAAACAAAGGTATGGATATACCAAGATAGTTGATTTGCAAAAGACCTTAGGAGTCATATTACGCAACCTTGTTGTAGTATGCTTTCAAAAGAAACATCTTCAATTAGGTCTTTTGAGGGTTGAACGTGGTCCGTTCACGGTTTAAGAAATAAAGGATAAAGACTCAAAATTTATTTGTACCAAACCCAATCTTCGTGATGTTCTTCAGTCCTACGCTCAGTTAAACTCAGATTGTGCATTAAAGATTCCAATAGATTTTGGATTGTACACTGATGGTGATGATGGCTCAGAAGTTGATAGATTCTTGAGATGTCACCACTTCTTTTGCAACATTTGTTGTTTGAGGACTTTGTCAACTCTTATTTGAATTTGTCATCCCTAACTTTTGCCCGAACCGTTCCGTTTTAGATTACGGTAAGGGATGCCCTAAATTTTTATATATTTTTGGAAAGAGGATCGCTTGACTTTTATGATTACGAGAACCATCATCATCACTTTTTGACTTGGATGACATCTTGACACTTCTCCGTGTGTGAAGGAAACTTGATTGAATACAACCTCTATAGAAAGGCGTCTTGAATGAATGCACATCCGAATTAAACTGAGAATTACCCTGCCCCAGGTTAAAAAATGCGGGTTTTTTCGTATAGAAAGAAACTCCAACTTCTAGGCTCGAAGGGGTTGACAAGGGATTAACTTCTTTATTTCTCCGGTGTTTGAAACAATGTCTCAGATATCATCAACAAAGTTTTATTCGAAAGCATACCAACAACAGTTATGGGTATCTTGTTTTTATCATCCTCCCTCCAATCTTGCAAAAACAAGAGTTCGGTAAAGAAATTACACAGGGAAAATATATATTTGGAAAGAAAGTAGTAAATAAAAATTATTTGAATCAAAACAGTGCAATGCTCATTTCATTAAAATTAACTTGAAATTACAAACAAAAATTGAAAGCAACAATTTAACATAGACAAAAGGAAAATGCAAACAAAAGAAACATGGCCTAGAGACTAATCGCCATAAGGATGAGTCATCTGTCTCAAACACTGGCTTTAGGAGGTGACATGGGACATTCTGACCCATTCTTCAGCCACTTTTTCCTGGCAATGGATTGTTGATAACATTTGGCAGAGGATCTCCGAAATTTATCTCTTGTCTTCTGATTAGATCTCGAACTCTAGCCTTTAGTGCATAGCAAGTTTCCAAATCATGTCCGCTCCTTGATGGAACTCACAATGAAGATCGACTGAATCCGGCCGAGAGGATCCGAGGAGTCAAAGGCCTAGTTGTGATTAGACCTAGTTCAACCAAATGAGGGTACAATTTAGTGTAAGTCATTGGGATAGGTCAAACCGACCCTATTCCTTGCATTACGGTTCTGATTTTGTTTCATGTTGTCTCGGGGAGAAACAAGTAGTGGTTGCTTAAGTATAGCCTTGGGAGACATATCTAATGACTGCCCCTTGCAGGTACTTGGAATCCTTCTTCTGTATGGAGATTTGATCACTGATTGATCAACTCTTCTCTTGCCCAAACTTGCAGTGAACACTGGATTCTCTTGAATTGTTTCACAATTACCACTAACCACCTTTGGAAACACTCGTAAAGGAAGCTCCTTCGGGGACGGACCGTTCATTGGTACATGAGTAATCACTGAATGGTGTGGCTCTCGAGCTGGAGTGGAAAAGGAAAAGGCTAGAGGAGTATCCACTTGCGTTGTAGCGATCGGGGGTGAGATGCCTTCTCTTTTCAACAAGACTTGCAGGATTTCCAAGACTTGGCTCATTTGACCCTTCAGCTGGTTGACTTCATCTCTTAATAGCTCTTGGTCTCGTTGAAGCTCCTCCATAGTTTTCTGAACCATGCTTCAAATCCAAAGTGTTGAGGAATCAGTTTGACAATAGACAACCAACTGAAGAAGGAGACAGACAAAATGAGTTCTTGACGACTTGAATTTATGCATGAAATATGCAGATGAATGCAATGGAATGTAATGTTATCAATTGCAAAAGATGTGATGAAATCTAATGTCACATATACAAGTGGTAATGCAACATAATGATAGTAACAGGTTCACATAAACGTGAAATAGGGATGATACAAGTAATCAAAATAACTTATTTAGGTGGGCTCCTATGATAGGATGGCTCTAGGTTTTCTACCCAATAATTCCCCACGGGGTGGTTTTAAGGTTTTTGCTAAGTGTTTCTCGGAGTCTCAGATCCCCTTTTAACAAACACTATCATCACGCGAGAGGCCTACGTGGTAACGGTATTTGGAAAAGTATACCCCAAGAAACGGCTCTTAACGGGATACTCAAAATTTTTGAGCGGTCAGCCAGGTTTGGATATCATAAACAAACTTAGAGTTATAGGTCATTTGTCCAAAGATTGATGTCCTGCGCTATCGTGCGGGCCAACAACCTCCTTAAAACAACCAACTCTAAGCCGGAGTCTTCGCTTCGGGCCAACAAGACAATGGAGTCAGGTGGACCTAGGCTACACAACCCCTCTATTCCTAAAAAGGTGACCTAGAAGCCTGGGTAGTGGGCATATCTATGTATCAATAATCCCATCAAAAATTCCCACACAATGAATATATAAACAAGATAATAAATAAAGCATAGAAAAATAAATAACTGAAACATAAACATAAGATAAAGTACAAAGAAGAAAGTAAAATAAAATAATAAACACACAACCACACAAAGAACTAAACTAGGGTTAACTCGCTTGAGAAAACGATCCCCAGTGAAGTCGCCAACTGAGGCAACTCGATTTTTCAAAAATCATTTAAGTTTTCAACAAAAAAAGGTGAAATCGCCACCTAATTTTATTTGTTCTAAAAGAAGAACGGGAAAATATAGATAAAACCCACGAAAGAAAAGGATAAAACGGTCTACGAAATTTAAGAGATATAGGTTCGGGAGTTGGTTATGCAAGGGGAAGGTATTAGCACCCCTCACATCCATCGTACTCGATGGTACCCATTTAGTTCAAAGTGTGTTTGTGTGTTTGTGTGAAATTTTACGATCTTCTAAGGTTTAAAAGAGAAAGAAAGAGAGAAGAAATGTTTTTATTATTTTTTTGAGTTTGACACGGTTTCGAAACCGCGTGCCTACGTATTCCCTCGTGCAATGGGAAAATCAAAACTCCGTAGTTCTTCTAGAAAATGTTTGTTTGTTGATTGATTTTAAATGAAAAGACAAGTCGTCATTTTTAAAGGAGAAGACTCGTCTAACGTCCACAAGGTGTAATAAAGAATAATGGACTACGCACCAACATGAGGGAGGGTTTGAGAACACCTCTAGTACTCAAGTGGAGAAGTCGAAAACCTTGGGAATAGAGGAAAGAACATCTCAATTATAAATGAATCATGTCTAATCTTGAAAATGGTTTAAAGGTAAAAGGTGCCTGGACGCACAAAAGAAGTTTGAATGGGTTGAAATTGATTTTAAGTTGTGGATGACAAGTATCAAAACGTTGGGCTATCCTCTAACGATTCAATACTCGAGATTGGTGATTGAGGTCAACCGATCATCTCTCATCCAAAATCTTTATTATGAAAAGGGTGAGGTGAAACAAAGTTCACTTTTATTAAGTGTATGGAATAAAGTATTCAAGTCATTGGGTTACCCTCTAATGGCCCAAATACTTTACATTTTAATTAAATCGTCGGGCTATCCTCTAACGATTTACTTAAATACCATAGCACCATGTTTTTTTTGTTTGTAGAAAAATTGATTTTTGAAAGAAACTCGACGTTGGATCGAGGTTTGAGAAGAAGACTCGACGTTGGGTCAAATTTTATTGAAAGTGTTTTAAATGCATGGTGAATGGAGAAAGAATAGAATCGAGACAATTGTAAATCACAAGTAAAATCGACAAAGCCCATACAAGGTGGCCAACCTAAGTATAAAATAATTAAATTACATGTGTACTAGCAAAGTGGGCTAGTCTACTAAGACGACCAATTGGGACAATTGATCGAAATAGGCTCACTGTAAGAAGGCCCAGGATCAAGCGTACATGTGTGCATGTGAGGTCATCGCGACGCTTCGTAGCTTTGTCGACTTACGGGTTTAAAAAATGATTTACAAATATTAGTTTTAAAAAAAAGATTTTTTTTTAGTTTTGTGTAAGTGACAGTTAAATTAAATAAAATAAATGTGCACTAAATTATTACAAGAATTGTTTTTTGGGAAAGGGATACATGAATTATAAATGGGGATTAAACGGTAAAATAAAATAGAAAGCGGTAAATTAATTACAATGCAACAAGGGGATTGGGATACATTTTTCGAATGGGGATAAATTGAAATTAAAAAGAAAACGGTAAATTGATAAAAACATACAGATAGAAACTAAATGTGGTAAAGCTTAAATATCGATTATTGTATTTTATTTTATTAATTAGAATAGATTATATGAACTAATTCTAAGAAAAGCAACCACTATATTACAGTATAATTTGAATTTATTTACTGATGAATAAATAAAGCATAAAAATAATATGTATATATATATAATACTAAATAAAAGAAATAAATATAATATGTATATTTACAATGATAAATATAAGAAATAAAAAAAAACATGTATAATTATATTTACAGTATAAAATATAAAGCATAAAAATACTAAGTATATCTATACATACATTACTAAATATTAAATGTTAGATAAAAAACAGCAATGTCAATATTAAAAGAAAATGAATGCTTTTTTTGAACAATCCTCGAATGTCTTTACAAATAGCAAACATATTAGTAGTATGAGTGGGAAATAAAAATAAATGAAATGTAATTGCAATATAAATCAAAATATGATTAGTAAGAGAATCGGACGAAGTAAAAAACAAAGGTGAATATGGCATTTATCATTTTAAATTTATTCAACCAAAATCATTCATGATTATTGATATAATTCAAACAAAAAAGATCAAAACATGGAAAGTTAATTTAAAATCAAACTAATATAAATAGAATCCAGGCTGCCATGACGTAATTACGATAATGCCCTATAAAGTTTATCTCAAACACAATTCTCCATGATAGTTTCAACGCAAATAAAGAGTTTCAACAAAGCCTAAAATCAGTAAACACAAAATCCTCACAACTAAGTCCCAACCTTGCCACAAACTATCACCAAACCAAAAATGCCATTTGATGTCAAAAATAAATGCTAAACATGTTGTTAGTAGAAAACTTAAAACACAAGCTTAACATGATTTCTGCCTAAATCTCAATACCAATTCAAAAGAAGACTATCAGCATAACCAATATCAAGTATGAATCAAATTCATCAGCCTAAAACTTATTCTCATCGTAATGCGACCAACAAAAATATTATTTCAAAACTCAGATAACATTGTATGGACAACACAAACATTAAACCACAGTATTACCGATTCCTCAACATTCACTTAATAAGGATAATATTTCAAATTAAGACATACCAAACAGCGAGAATCCAATGGACAAATTTGAACCGTATAATGGCAGGTTGAGACCGTGGTGATTCACGAGATGACAGTGTTGAAACTGAAAGGCAAAGAGGGCTGGAGATCGGCTGACATGGAAGACTGTGAGGCGGATGTTGTTTGTGAGAAGATGAATGGTTGTTGGCTATTGAGAGGATACAGAGGGATGAGATGTTGGAGGTCGCTGTTGGAAGAAGCTAGGCAGAGGATGAGGGGTTCCGGCGAGAATGGATGGAGGCAGTGTGAGCGGTCACTGTGTGGTGCGGTGATGTTGAGCAGAGGTTGACGGAGATGATGGTGTAGCGGCTGTGATGAAACGGTGGAGATGTGCGGTTGAAGGTAACGGGAACGAAATAATGAAAGGGGTTTCGGAACGGAGGTGTTCTGTTGGAAGGAAGTGTGACAGATGGAGAAACATGGAGTTTAGGAGGATACGGTAAGGGAGAGAAGCAGAGGGATTATGAAGGACACGGTGGAAGAGAGTGAAGAGACAAGGAGTTTGTTTGGTGGTTGAAGGAGCAGCGGCGGCTATGTGATGAAGGGAGCTGTGACAGGGGCGATTTGGAGAAGAAGATGAGTTTCTATTTCTGTTTTTTTTTCCAGATTTTTCCGCCTCCGTTTCAATTTCTCATTTTGGTCCCCCTTCCAACAGTAACATAACATTAGTATATATAGTATAAAATTAGGTTTTACATAATTTTCAAAAATGCCTAAAATGCCCTTTATGATTAAATGGGCCACACAATTGGATCTAGTAAAAAATAACAAGCCCAACAGTACTTTGTTTGATTTTTTTTGAGATAAAAATTTACACTTAAAATTTTTAAAAATGGTAAAAGTTCGGACAATAAATTATCCGAAAAAAATAATTGAGTACATTAAAATAAATTACGGGTCTTATAAATTAAAGAAAAATTATTGAAATGGTTAAAATTGAAATAAAAATGATAATAAAGAATACCCGACTTTAAAACGCTTACAGTTAAAAACGAGACTTTGAAATGTACCGAAAAATTAGGGAAATCACATTTTTATAATTTACGCAATACGTAAATTTATAAAACAGTGAGTAAATGATGAAAACTTGAAATATTTTCCCCGCTAATTTTCGCACAGCGTCGAACCGCTTTTAACAGTCTGTTTATCAAATCAAAGTATCGATGTCATCGACATATAAATAAATTAAAATGAATGCAATAAGCAGGCAGAGAGGTAAAAATGCATGAAATAATATAACGGGTATTTTACCATTAAAACGATGCAAACATTGATTTAAATTGACAATTGGTCAATTCAAATACGACGATATGATGCATATGCAGTGAGTGAATGACTGTTTTTTTTATAATATAAATACAAAATGCAAGTAGAAAAATAGCAGGGTAAAATTTGGGGTGCAACAGTATCGTGCGCTAAGTGCACTAAAATCTTCGTAGTTCCTAGCTGGAAAAACAATATTGAGCGAGGCTGGTGTCTAAAATTCTGTATTGAAATCCTCCATTTTCAAGTCCAGAGTCAATTCCCCACCAATCAATACCAGAATTTTATTCTTTGGAGTTAATTTTGGGCTGAACAGAGCAATTTTCATCTGATAGGCAAAGTTCAAAAAATCATATCTCGCTCGATTTTTATCAAAACGATGTGGCACTGGTGCCAAAAGTTCAAATTTTTTGTTGGCTTCATTTGTCTCAGAGATACTCAAGTTCAAATTTTGATCTGAAGACGCTCGTTCAAGGCAATTTCTCCGAAGTGCGCAAACAAAATTCTGAATGTGTCAAACGCCTTAAAACTGTGCTGAAACTTCAAAAATTCGTATCGCCTAGACCGTTCTCCCGATTGATTTGAAATTTTGACTTTATTAAGCAAAATCGTATTCCGGGCATTTTTCGTTTACATTCCGACTCCAAATTCTCGACGGATCGGACTGTTTTGAATTAATTACAAAAATTATCCGGATAATTGCGATTTGGGCTTAATTGTGGATCCAAGGCATTCTAAGGCCCAAATTTTCACACTATAAATAAATTTTTGCCTTCACAAATGGGAACAACACATTCATTTTCTCAAAACTCACTCTCAATCACTTTCTCTAATTCTCTCTCAAACTAAAAGCAAAACTCAAGCCAAATTCAAAGGAAATCAACTTTCTCTCCTCTCTCTTGCACCGAGCTCAACATGCCTCCTCTCACTCCTCAGTCGCGTGCCACCCTTCCTGGCTGGTAAGCCCTCTACCGGACCGTCTTCCCTCTCCCGGCGACGCTGTTCTCCGCCCGGCGAACGCGTCCATACCAGACGACCTCCGCGCGCCACTCTTCGCTCTGGCCGCTCTCTTCTTCGCTTCCGACCATTTTTACGGTCGGTTTCTCCTCCTCTTCCGCTCTGACAGCTCAAAATTTTCCTCCTCTCACTCTCTCTTGCTCGGTCAAGGTTGAAGGAAGGCGTTCCATCACTTTTTCTTGATTTTTTCTTCAAGATCTCAAGGATTCAAGCTCCGATTTCGATTATTATCATCAATTCGACTTTAATTTGGTATTTTCTTTGAAGAGCATAAGGAATTCCTCTTCAATTTGATTCAAACTTCAAGTTCAAGTAAGTAATTAATTCAATTAAGCACTTATTTTAAGCTATTTTTGACTTTTAGCTTTTCTTGATATTGAATAGTCGAATTGATTGCATTTTCCGTGTGGATTCTAATCCTTGAATTTGTTTAGTCGAATTTTTTTGATTTGATTGCATTTTTGTGACGTTAAAGTGTGTTGATGTGAAGGATTTTTGCACATAACACACACATACACTTGTGTAGTGATTTTCCTTTGCATGTAGGTTATTATTTTGTGCATTTTGCATCATTTATCACATGCTCATGCATTAGGAAGCACATAGGTTGCTTAAAATGCATTGGATTATGTGAATCAAAGTTTGTTTTGCATACATAATAGTGTCGAAATATAGAGCTAAATGTATATTAGTTCTTAGGTGCATTTGCATTGTACATAACACATATACATGCACCTAATTCACATTTTAGGACATAGTTTGCATCATTACATATTCATATATATGCAAATTAATTGGTTGATTCAAGTTTATGTGTTAGTGTTTGACTTTTATGACATTAAGGTGTGTCGAAACTTCACTTTCACTCACTTTTTCATATGTATGAAATCACGATACCAACACACTTTGCACTCTCGAATTTTTAATGACATAGTCCTCATTTTGCATTGCATTTTGGTATTAAATTACGTTGGATATATGTCATTTTCATATTTTATGATGCATTTCATTCATTCATACACCGTAATATGTACATGAAACATGCATTTACATGCATTTTTACACACTCTTTGATTTCAAATTTCAATCAAACTTGTACATAACTTGTATTTCATTTTTATTTTGGCTTTTGATTACATGTAGTGAATTAAATTTCAATCCATCTCACATTTCAAAAACCAAACAAAAAATCGAATCGGAATTTAATTCAAAACATGAATTTTATAATTCCATAAGCATTTTTTGACACTTTTACACACCGAAACTCACTTTTCTTTGAAAGTCCGAAGTAACGGTACATGTCCCCTACGTTTTGGCACATTCCTGAATCAATTTTGGAGGTTTCGGAACCGAATTTCAAGTTCAAAGTGCCGAAACGGAGTGGCTTCCCCGTCACTTTAAGGTCCGAAAAATGCCACTTCCACTCGGAATTAATTAAAATCGCTCACGTTTTTGAATCTGTTGACGTTTTTGCAAGCAACCATGTGATTTTTAATCGATTCCGAGAAGTTGACTTTTTTGCTCCGATTTCGGAAAACCGCCTTCCCATTCCAATTTTTGTGATTTTATTTCACTTCTTACATGCTTATACTAGGTTATAATCATATTTGTAATCGATTTTGCATTCGGTGCTTTATTTCTAGCACTTGCTTTGTTAATTTTGACACTTTATTTCATGTGCAAGGTACTTTGACCTCTTTCACCTGAGATATGGAATTCTAGCTTCCTTATTCTTGACTTCTTATACATGTACATTCTATTATCTATTTACTTGGATTGACACCTTCTTGCAGGTTATCCGATCTTGAGAGTGTATGAACGCACATTCTAATGCTTGTATGCGTACAAACATGCATACTATTTGCATATTGTTTGGTTTTACTTCTTTCTTGCAGGTACCCTTGTTTGAATGCGTAACAACGCGTATTCTATTGCTTGTACACATGCGCGTACATTCTAGTGTCTGCTTGTTTGGTTTTTACTCCTTTCTTGCAGGTACTCTTGTTTGAATGCGTACGAACGCGCATTCTATCGCTTGTACACATGCGTGCACATTCTATTGTCTGCTTGTTTGTTTCACTCCATTCTTGCAGTGTGCTTTTGTTTGAATGTGTACGAACGCACATTCTATCGCTTGTACACATACGTGTACATTCTATTGTTTGTTTGTTTGTTGGGTTTTACTCCTTTCTTGCAGGTGCCTTTGATTGGAATGCGTACGAACACGCATTCTAATCCTTGTTTGCATACGAACGCACATTCTACCGCTTGTACACGTGCGTGTACATCCTATTGTCTGCTTTTTTGGTTTTACTTCTTTCTTCCGGGTGTTTGTGTATCAATTGTGTACGAACACACAATTTGATATTTGTTTTGCGTACGAACGCACAATACTTTGTCTACTTTGTCTGCATCATTATCTTTTGCAGGTTTATTGATTCAGATGCATACGAACGCGCAATCCGCATATGCTTTGATGCCTCAGTGCATTTCTCACCGGTTTACTCTTATTGCTTAGTTGCAGTACTTGAAGTTTTTTGGAGTACTTTTAGCTCGCAGTGTTCTTCGGATTGGTTATCTGTTTGGTACTAGCTATCCCTTGTTTATAACATTCATTTACAACTTTCCTAGATATCATGAGAAGTAGGGGTTTACCTCTTTATTTGCCATGATTAAGATATGAGCGTTGGGCTCAAAGTCGTTGTTTAAAGACCTGTAGCTAGGCATTCCACAAATTGTGTGCTAAATGTGTTTGGTTTGTTTAAAATCTTCCATCGTGCATAGGGAGGTAATACTCAGTAAGTGATTACATTTGTGCTTGCATAGGTCTGAGTGGTTAGGAAACTCAGAGTGGCACCACCAAGCAAAGTCCCGCTTTGATACTTATTGATACACATAATGATGATATGATGGGCACTCGGAAAGGATTTGTAATCGACCCTCATACAATTCTAGTCTGTGTCATCTCAGCACACGCGAATCGTGTTGCTTCCTTTTCGAGTCAATAATAAAAGTGGCAAGAGTTCCCTATTCTGACTCTCCACGCTTTCCTAGGGTTCACATTTACTGTTGAACTTGCATCATTTTCTCTTCACACTTGACAATTCATGTCATAAGGTGATACCCTTTACGGGAATTGGATGTGTTGGCTCCTGGTTGACTCACGGTATGCTCGTTACTGTTCGTAGACTATGGGACTTCCTCCTTCTCCCGCGCTTCTATGACATTTGTTTGTGCATTGTATTGCTTGTGTGTTTCTGCCAAAACACTTGATTTCTTCATCCTTTTGCATCCCTTGATTTTACAACCAAGGCGGATATAGGATAGCTTTTCCCTTAGGAACGCTCGGCTAGGATAGCTCTCGAGCCTAGACATTAGGATATACATCCTTTACATGTCAATATAGGTATAGATTCCCTCATCTTTAACCATAGGTCCAATCTTTGCATGATAACATTAGGGCTAGTACTAGTTAGTCTCCCTTTTGTTTGCTTTTCTCTTTTTGCATCCTTGCATGTAATTAAAACTAAAACTTGCTTTCTTTCTTTTTTTCTTTTAAAACTAAAACAATTAATAATGGTTCAAACTCCTTTTCTTAAAGGTAAAAGCAACCAACCAAGTCAAACTCTTTTTCGCTTACTGGCGCATTTTCTTTTTTTTGTTTAAAACCTCTTCATAAGTAAAAAAAACACAAAACCCACCAAAACAAGTGAGCCGAACTACGGCGCTCTGACTTTCCCATTACATGAGGGAATACGTAGGCATCTTGTCACGGGGCTCGACCGAGCACAACTTGTAAAACTTCCTTCTTTTCCCCGTGGTTTCTTTATTTTCCTTTTCTTTTGCATGCATTATAGCGATTAAGTGATAGATAGATAGATAGATATAACACACCCTTTAGCTAAAAAATAGAAGTGGATACCATAGAGTACTACGGGTGTGCGGGGTGATAATCCCTTCCCTTCACGTAATAGACTCCCTTACCCATATCTCTCGGTCGTAAGACCGTGATTTCTTCCCTCTCAGGTTTACTCGATGTTTTCCTTTCTCCTTCCCGAGATAAAAGACATTCGATGGCAACTCCAGTGATACATTCCTATCAGTCGGATGTTAAGCCGAGTGATTTCAGCTACCATGATTGGATGTCTTGTCGAAGATTCAGCAAGTATCACAGGTGTGAAGAAGACAGTTGTCAGTTTTACCTAGTGTGAGTAGGTAATCCTATCTGACTAACTGATAAGTACTTTGACATGAGACTAATTATTTATTGGAGTTTTGCATGAGTATTGATTACAAATACTTTGACAGGAGCTAAGTGTTTGTCTGATGTGTGTATGTAATTCTGACTTCTGAATAGCCTACTACAGAATATAGTGAGAGTTTATTTCTGTTGTATGGTTACTCTGAATATGAGATCTTGTGAGATCCTTTTGTGAGAATGGAGATTTTTGTTAAAGGGCGTGGATGGAATTAAGTCCCTTGGATAGCAATTCTAGAATCAAAGCTGATAGGTTCTGTAGTAAAGTTGATAATGTCCCAAATGATGTTGTAATATTATTGTTGATGATAGTCTGTGGAAGAGACTTGGGACTATGGATTTTGATATTCTATCACCTTATTCAGAAGTGGCGGTTCTATATTTGGTTTAGAATAAGAAGATTCTAAGTTTGTTTAGAGTAGTATGCTCAGGCAATACATACTTACTATTCTAGTATGAAGACTTTACTAGTATCAACAACTACTAGTAAATGCAATGTGCAGAAGGAGGAATTAATCATCATGGTTGTGAAGTGGTATTGAGACCAGCAAAGACAGTGTACTTCTACTTCTAATCATATGGAAAGTCTTTTAAAAGACTAATCTTTTCAAGCCAGAAGAATGATGTTAGGAAATATCTCAATACATGTTCTTAAACTTTTCATCTAAGACGTGTATTGATGGTGTGTATCACGTGTTCTGACTTGGTGCATATTTTGGAAACTGTCATTTCCAAGTCTAGGTACGTTATTTTGGTTGCTCGGGTATACAGAGTGTCTTTTTGTTTCTTTTTCTTTCCTTCACTTTTGTGTATGTCCTTGTTTGTTGTGTTCTTATGTCCTTTGTTCGGATATGAGTAAGTTTAGAGTTTGTGAAGGTTATGTTTGTCAACTTGTTCCAAACATAAGGGAAAAGGGTAGTGTTCATGCGTTGTTAAGTCTGAGGTCACTCTTTGCAGATGTTTTTGCAAAGATGTTGAATAGGATGTCCTATACTGAGTCTGTTTGTTTCTACAATTTTTACAAGTTATTTTTGTTATGTGTCTTGTTTTTGAGTTATGAACACAAATTGTGTCTTGTGTCTTGTGTTTTGAGTAATCCAATATAGATGTCTGGTTCTCTATGTCTGTAAATGGATAGTTCAAGTGTTTGTTTCTGTTAGCGTGTTTCCTCTTGTGCTCTAAAAGAGGATGTTGTGTCAATCTGTGTCGTAGCATAGTTCTCAGTTTAAGGGGGAGTATTTAGTATCTTCTTCCTCATGTGCATCATGGTCTAAGTTTTTCTCCTTCTTTGTGAAATGGTGTTTATGGTGTTATATTTCCTGTGCTATAGTGAGTTCTCCTTCAACAAGTCTTTGTCTTATTATGGCTAAAAGGAGGGAGAAGTGATTATGTTATGTTATCTTTGAAGAGCAACTTTAAGGGGGAGAAACTTTGTGTGATTTGTGAGATCCTTAAAAGAGAGAGAACATTAGGAGTTAGAACTTCCATAAAGATGTCCTAGTATGATGTTTCGACATCATAAAAGAATACTGAAGATTGTCACATGTAGAGTTTGAAATATCATAAATAGTGACTACTGAAGACTTCTAAATTGTTGTTGCTGGATTATATTGTTAAATACCATTATAATTTTTATTATGCTTCTGTAATACAAAGGTTATGTAAATTAGTTTTAGCCAAAATAAGTCAAATAGGGAGATTGTTAATTCTCTATTTTTAAGATTGACTTTATGTTTGGTAAGACTAATATAGCAGCAATAGGTTAAATAGGATTTATAACTTGTAAGGAGAAAGCAGGTTGAAGTTTTATTTAATGAAGAAACATGTTGTGTTGAAGTGTTTCAACATGTCGAAAAAGATGTCACGACATCGCGCCTGAGCTGACAAATTGGATTTTGTTATGTTTTTAACAGAAGCAGAATATTCCTAAGATACTATGCATCGTATATGGCGCATATTTAAAGGCATATTTAAATGTCTAGAAGATTCAATCTGAAATCAAGGAGAATGAAGAACCTCTAAGTAAGGAGATTATTTAGGAAGATTTGATTGAAGACCTATTTTATGGAGAATATTTTGGAGTAGTTTTAGCAACTATTTTGGAGAATATCCTGGAGTGTTTTTAGCAAATTGGTTTGGAGAATATCGTGGAGCATTTTTACCAGCAATTTTGTTATAATTTGAAGACCCAAACTCAGTTGGGTAATAGGTTATAAATAGAAGCTTTATAACCTAAGTTTAGCACCAGCCGAGAATGTAACATTTATATTATTAAGGCTAAGTCTTTGCAACTCTCTAGGAGAGTTGGTTTGTGAGTGAACCTCCCGGATTGTGGGAAGGTCACCATGTGTACACCTCGAAGCCTATAGGTAAGAGAGTGTTTTGTTCTTGGAGGAAGCTTTGAAGTAACTCCAAGTATGTTTGTCAAGAGCCTTGACTGTACTTTTGTATTTGAAGAGTTGTTGGTGATTAGGCCGTTGAAACAGCTTTTGGGACTGGAAGACTGTTCAACATCACTATGGTGATTGGAAGTGGAATGGGGATATTCCATATCTTGGGAGGACCTAGGTAGAGATTGCATAGGGTAGGAATTAAGTGAGGAGTTGTAAACGGGGAGTTTAACTCCGAATTAATACTATTGATAGTGGATTCCATTATTGTCTTGGTATGCCCCTAAACGTAGGAGAGTTGCTCCGAACTGGGTGAACAATTTCCTTGTGTTATTTATGTTTCCTGCACCGTTAATTCTACCTTGTCTGTTTGTTTATTGTCAGATCAGATGTCTCGACATCCTTATAGGACATTTGAGTCTGTTGTACCAGAATTTCAATTATAATGGTTAATTTACTCAAATAAAAAGTAAAGTGGAACCAATTATAAGTGTCATTATGCTAAATGAGAAATTTATTATAAAAATATACTTGTACATTTAATCATTTGAAAAAATGCGGAGAAATAAATTCAATGGATGATGATGTGTGTTATGTCAGTGAATTATTTTGTTCTTGTGAATGATGATAATGTTGGACCTATTCATCTAGGAAAAGGATTGAGACAAGAGGACCCATTGTTCCTGAACCTCTTCATTCTTATCACTGAAGGCCTTTCGGCTCTTTTGAAAGGAGTTATTGCTCGATGAGACATCCATGATGTTCAGATATTCAGAGGGGTACCTAGTGTACATGTCCTACCTACTTTTTGCTTACATGTGTTTTCTTTTTTGCATGGCTAACTTAACTGAGGTGCACAATATTATCGAGATTCATAATTTATATGTTGCACCTCTGGTCAAGATTTTAATCTGGCTAAATCTGAGGTGTTTTTCTGCAGGAATATCAGCAGACCTAGTTAGGAGGATCTGGTTAGTATAATGGGAGTTATTCATGTCCTAGGTAGGTATCTACCTAGGTCTTCCTTCTCTAATAAGTTAGAGTAATAAATCCAATTTGGCCTATGTGAAAGATAGAATTTGGAAGAAGATTAATTTGTGGTAAAGTAGGTCGATATCTAAAGCAAGAAAAGAAGAGATGATCAAATCAGTTATTTATTTATCCCGAGTTATATCATGAGCTTTTTCATTCTACTGAAGGGTTGTGAATAACATTGAAAAGATGATTAATTTTTTTGTGGGGGAGGAAGTGGTAATAACATTTGTATCAGGTGGATGTCGTGGGAGAAGTTGACAGATACAAATAATGAGGGAGGGTTGGGAGACCTCCGAGCTTTTAATTTGGCTATGATGGCGAAGAGAGGGTGGCATCTTCTGATAAAATCATATTCTCTAGTTGCAAAAATTTATAAAGCAAGGTATTCTCCTAGATCATCTTTCTTTGAAGTTAATCTGAATAATAATCCAAATTTTGTCTGGAAAGGCATTTGGCAAACTAGGAAAATTCTAACCCTAAGTTGCAGGTGGAGCATTAGAGATGGTAGTAATATTCTTTGTGATGAATGCCCCTTGACTCAGAGGAAAAATAAGGGGTGTTTGAGTGGGACTCATAGACAAGCTTAATGATATGAATTAAGCTTCTGTTTGTCAACAAAAAAAAAAATTTTGAAAAAATATTTTTTTGAACTAATTAATACATAAAAGTGTCATTATTAAAATTATATTTAAATAAAGTTAGGCCAAACTATCATGCCATATAAAGAAAACTAGGAAATGTATGTCATATTTTTTATTCTTGAAAGCATCACAACCAACGTCTCTGATTATTTATTCAATTGTTTTCAGCATCACCAAAGTATTGAACTATGATTTCTTAATATAGCTTTATTTTCTTTCTCTTTCTTTTCTCTCGATGCATGTGGCAAACAGAAGTGACTAGACTTAAGCTACAATTATAGATTCAACTCCTTTTCTATTCCCTATCTACATATGTCCTCCACAAAGTATATAAAAAATCAAGTCAACTTCAATCTTTGTTTCATATAAATACATGCAATCATCAAGATTGAAATAAGAAATTACTATTACAAAACAAAAGCATGGATATGAAAGAGAAAGAGAGTGGTATGTCACTATCAAATGAAGGTTGTGATTGTATAGTATAGCACATAGCACATGTAATGGGCCAGTTATTACAAATCAATGGAAATTTTTGGTAGAGGTTCTGATTCTTCCTTATGCACTAAAACAAGTAATCTATGAAAGTTTATGATTAGCCCTATTGTATGGTATGTACCTTAACCTATACCATTGGTGCCGCGAAGTGTATATTTATAGAAGCATTATGTATATATCATGCACATACTTTTAGAAGCATTAAACATTACTATGAAGCAAGGAAAAACAACTTTTCCAACTCAAGCATGTGGAGGTGACATCCGCAGATCAGGGATGTCTATTCAAGTGGCTAATTTTATTGGGTTTTCAGACAAGTAGTTGGTGTAAATGCTAGTTGCAGTTCTCCATTTATATGTATCAAAAGAGAAGGAAAAAAGGTGTAGAAAGTGTGTATTAGCCATAACAATCCGGTGGTTTTTTGCTTTAATTTAGAGACTGGTGTTGCAACTTGCAAGGAGACAAGACAAAGACCAAGATGAACCACTGTGCAAAGAATTTAAACAATCTTGTCTGGATCATCTAATACTATCATGCTGTTTTTGAAATGCCGATGCGATTGCAGCTATTAGACAGTTGTGATACTGATTACGATCGACGTAACATAAATTTATTTTTTATTAATTAATAAATATAAAATGCTTAACTTTTTTACTTATTTTGTATTTTACATGTCTTTCATTTCTTCTCTAAATTTTCATATATATCTCTGTTATCAAATTCTTCATCATTTTGAACAAGTAATTTTGTGTGGGCAATGCATAATCTGTTCCGACAGTTGCAATGTTATGATGCAGATTTTAACATGATTTACGATCCCTCCACAATTGAGGTCTAATACAGATACTTACACTACCGCAACAATGCAGTGATCACACCACAATTGAGACCTAATGCATACACTTACACTACCGCAACAATGCAGTCAGATCACATGACCCGGTCTGCAATTTAAAACTATGTTATCATCTAACACAAAATGTAAACATGCATGCATGATAAATCAGCGCAATGAATACATATGTATGATGATAAATATCTTAAGTTCTAAACAAAGATTAGTACTGGAAGGTGCCAACACTGATCTTTGTTTTCATGCTCCACCAGAATCATTAATCCCATAAATCATAACCATTTTTTAATTAACAACTTTTCCTTCTAGATACATAAGATCAAGTTAACAGCAACCAGAATCACTAACCCTAAGTCTTAATTAACAAGAGTCCATAACAAAAATTGAGAAATGTAAACAATATAGGTTCCAATCCAACTATATATGATTCAAGTATATAGGTAGAGTTGCCCTCGTCAATTAGGATGTTGTGGATGGAAAAATTGTGTACCGGCCATGAAAGCATGTAGCGGAGCTGAGTAAAGTGAAGGATCAAACGAGATACCAGTTGTCGTGGTCACAGCCGCAGTTGCAGTTGCTAAGAAATCAAGATGTTGAGGTTGATGACCTCCACCGGAAGAACCTTCAATAGGTGCAATAGTACTACTGGTGTAAAAACTTGAAGGAGAAGGACCTTGATCATATAGAACTCCTTTGAAAACATGTCCTCCTATGCTCACGGCAGTCTGATACGCACACTGCTCATCTGGACCATCCAATGAACTCACTCTCACACACCGAAACGTTACTGATGCAGAACTCACTTCAGCTGGAAACTGTCCCAACTCAAACCCTAAACAATCATCAACAAAATCATCCAATAAAATAAACACTCATTCATTCACGAAAAGTTACCTCTACTTTTCCAATTATTATTAAAGAAACCCAAAAATAAAAAGAAGCATTATCTAATAAATCAAATAATTTGAGTTCGTCAGTCTTACTCAAAAACAGTGATAGCTAGGGACACAAAAAAAAACAGTAACATGTATACACTACCTACATGCATATATACATAAATTGAAGCAAGAATTTAAATCCATATAACTATATATTAAATTGATATCTTGTCCTATGAAATGACATTACAATTATAATTACAATACAATTATTATTATTATACCTGTGGTAGGGTTAGGTGGTTGAGGACAAGGAAGAGAAGCACCTGCACCATCTTGATTGTGTATATTTTGTTTAAAAATATCTCCACGATCTCTACGACGAAACGGTTGGTGCTGTTGCAACACAGATAGATGTTGCTGTCGTTCACGGCGTTTAGAAGCTGGAACCCAAGTACTCTTCACATGAGTTTGACACTGAAACCCTCGACTCTTACAACAAGTTCTACATCTTAGATGTGTACAGTCTTTCTTCGCTTGATTCCCACAGTCTTGACAGTTCATTCCTCCATTGCGTCTCATCATCATGAACCTTCCTCCACACTCATCAAATGAACAGGGTTTAGGAACCACTCCAAACACACTGTAGTTCTTCAAATCTTGTTGTGGTTGTGGCCATATCTCTAACCCTTGGCTATAGATCTCTTGTTTTTTACCTAGAGAAAATAACCTAGACATTTGTTGAAGTATGATCCATAGTAGAACTAGTTTTTGCAGCTTTTGATGAGGAAAACTCTATGATCTTAATTATGGCACGGAATGAGTTTGTCTGCAACGCCGTCAATAGTAACTGCAGCCATCAACTCTACTGTTTATGTGCCTGGTTTTATGTTTGTAGTTACTTTACTGTAGTAAAAATACTGTGCAGAATTTTGAGAGTGGTTTTATTTATCTTTTTTGCTATGATGGTTTTGCAATGAGAGAGAGTGAGAATGTGATTAATTGTGATATGATATTTGAGTGTGAGAAGATGGAGAAAGAGAGTGCGTGTGGGGGACATGAAAATCTATTCTCTACAGTTTACTTCAGAATTATGGGTTGACCATCTAACGGACAGTTGGGCTCCACGTGTTAGATAAGCTTTTGGTTATTCGTCCTTGTACCGGAAAACCCGCTTGTACTTTTCTTGACCGTCTTTATAATAATTTTGCAATTATTTTTTATTTTTATGAAGAGTAATGTCTCAAAATGTGAAGATCGTAAAATAAAAGATGAGAAAGTTTCATTTCTACTCCGGTGAGTTGGAGCAGGAAAATAGAATGGACTTACAATTTCATTTTTTATTTTGTCATACAAACTATCTCAACCTAAAGAAATTTAGGTTAGATCGTGGGCATGTGTCCAATTTAGCCAGGTCAGGCTTTTGAAAATCTCAACCTAATTATGGATGTATTTGTTTCAAATTAAGATTCGAATTGAATTTCTGACAATCTTACATTGAAAATATAATAATTTTATGTTTATTTTAATTTTTTAAAAATTATTTTATGATACGTTTTAATCATTTACATGTGATTTTTTTAATATTTAATCTCATGTCAAAAGGTAAGAATTCAACATTCTCAATAAAGATGGTAAAATAGGTTGGACACGTCGGATCGATCCATTTGACCTATTATTTTTAACGGACTGAATTAAAGTTTTTGACTTGGTACTTTAACTTAATCCGTCGTGCCTAACCCGCTTAAGAAAACGGGTCGATAATTTTTTATAATTGAAGCTGAATATTATGTTATTATGTTTATTATTATTATCTTTTGTTGTTACGATTATTTATTATTTATATTATTATTAGTGGTGGTTTAATATTTTATTATTATATTAATTATTACTATTATTATTATTATTATTAGAATCATTATCATTATTATTTTTATATGTTTTAATTTTTTAATTTATAATTAGAATTGGAATAGCAATAGAAATATGAATTATATTATTATCTTTAGTTATTATATATAAAATTAATAATACTAATTAAGATATTTCTACACTTTATTTATTAAGATACATGAAATATTAAGTTTTTAGGAAAATATAAAATTAAAATTAAATTAGATAATTTGAATTTTAAAAATTATATATATTATATTTCATAATTAAATTTTGAATATATAAAATAAAATATATGATTTAGTCAATAAATAAAATTGAGACAAAATTTTCATATAATTTATATAAACTAAGTGAAACCATTTTTATCATAATTATATATTAAGATAAATTTTATATTTATAATTTGTATTTATGATTTGTATTTATTATTTTAATATGTTAATTAATTCAAAATTTATATAAAATATGAATAAAGTAGTAAATAATTTTATTCTTACTTGATTTTTTCTTACTTTTAAATATCAAAAAAGATAAGTTTTGTTTTGAGAAGGAATCAAACTCAAGACATTTAAAACACATCCAATACCTTTACCACTATGCCAACATATATAGATGACAAATAATTCACATGATTTATAGTAATATTAAACAATTCTGAATTTAAAACAAAAAACATAAATTTTGGTACCTACGGGGTCTCAAAACCAAGTCCTCTCAAATTAAATAGTAGTCAATTTATTGTAAATATGCAAAGTAATCTAAGAGGGGTTGCATGAATTAGATTAATCGATATTAGTGAATTTTTCTCGATAATGAATGTTAACAATGTTCTGCTTTTTTGAACTATTATAACAATTTCAGAAAAATAAGAACAATATTGCTAACATTCATAATCGAGAAAAATTCACTAATACCGATTAATCTAACTGATTCACCCGCTCTTAAATCACATTTTATATTTACAGTGAAGTGACTATCATTAAATTTGAAGGGACTTGAGTTTGAGACCTTGTGGGTACAAATTTTATATTTTTTATTTGGCTAAATTACAATTTTGGTCCCCTGTTTTGTTATTTTCACGATTTTAGTCCCCTATTTTGTTTTAGACACTTTTGATCTCCGTTTCCACTTTGTCTTCAAAAAACGCCTATGTTTTACTTCTTAAAATACATGTCTTTTCCTTCTTTATAATTGTATAACACGCAACTGGTATTTTATTATATGTCACGTATTTTTTTCTAGTTAAAGTATGGATGAGGGACTAAAAGTGTTTAAAAATAAAATAGGAGGACTAAAATCGTAAAAACACTAAAATAAGGGGGACCAAAACTGTAATTTAACCTTTTTATTTTAAATTTAAAATTGTTTAATATTACTATAAATTATGTGAATTATTTGTTACTAATGTACATTGACATAGTGGTAAAGACATAAAATGTGGCTTAAATATCTTAAGTTCAATTCCTTCTTAGAGCAAAGTTTTTCTTTTTTGATATTTTAAAATCTAAATTATTTAAAAATAAAATCAAAATTAAAAATAAAAATCAATTTAATATTTAAAAAATGAAAAAATAAAATACGACTTGGCGTATACATATGTGATGTGAATTATCATTGTATTCTGCAAACAAATCGCTGGCTATTGTTGATGGTACTCTTCACATCTTTTCTAATTGCTTTTGTTCCACTTAACTTATATTGAATTAAAAAAATTTGTTCCACTTAACTTATATTGAATAAAAAAATTTATATTGAAAAAATAGAAAATGTTAAAAAATTGTCATTATGAATAACATCACAAATTATAATTTACACAATAAAAACATTTTATGGAAATACTGTGTTATTTTCGATATAATTTACAATAAAAGTTATACTCAATAGCTATAAATTATTGCTATGTTATAAATATAATAATAAATAGGATTAATTATATTCAAAATTTAAAAAATGTTACACGTAAAATTGTTAGTTATAATTCTTTAAAATGAATTAGTTATAATTCTTTAAAATGAATTAGTTATAATCAGTTTTGGTAATATAAAAACGTTACACATTAAATTAATTAGTTATAATGCTTTAAATAAATTATTTGAATTATTGATTTATATAAATTGTATGAAATTTTTTAAAGATTACACATCAATATCAATATATATATATATATATATATATATATATATATATATATATATATATATATATATATATATATATATATATATATTAATTTATTTATTTTTTTGAATAAAAGAAATATATATTCAAAAAAGGAGATGAAGTACAAAGCGATCGCAAACGATCCAGCTCGTAAGAAAACAACAAAAGGAACCACTCTCACATCATGATTATTAACAATGTATTTCTTAAGTCTAGTGTTATGCCATCCTCGAAAGACAATGACATCAATAATTTGCTAGGGTCACAAAGGATTTGTCAATTGGGTTTCCAAAGTTGTAGCTGTTCCTGAACCTCCAAGCCCCATAAATTGTTTCGGCCGCTGCTAATTTCAACAAAGAAGCACGTCAACCTTTACCTTTGGTATTAATCACAATCCACTGCAATTCTGCCATCCAGGGTGTCGGACTATGGTCAACATGAATCCAATTCAAAACAGAATCCCAAATGCTCCTCATTTCAATACAATCAAAAAACAAATGATCAATTGATTCCTCTTTAGAACACAAACTGCAATTAGAATTATTCATCATGCCAAATCTTCTAAGTCTATCTTTGGTGGCTAGTTTTCGATGACAAGCCAACCAAAGACACATTAACGCACGGGGACGAACCAGATTGTTAAGAAAGAGGTCGTGCCAATCCTTATCCGGAGCTTTAACCAGGTTGTTGTAAATTGTCTTCATTTGGAATTTATATCTATGAGCCATGGCATCCCAATCCTGCTGAATATTATAGACAGATTCTCTTTGTTGCAGAATTTTCCTCATAATCCAAGTTCCATCCTGCTTAATATTAGCTTCCATGCAAGGTTGATTTTTGAAATAATAGATGTGGATCCACCACACCCATAAGTTATCTTTTTCCTGCATAAATTCCAGAGTAACTTTAGTAAAGCAACTTTATTCCACACATTAAAATCGATAACATTCAGCCCACCCTGTTTACGTGGACAACAAATACAATGCCATGCAATAGGGCTTTTTCTGCTCACAGAATCGGAACCAGTCCACAAAAAATCACGGCAAATGGCCTCAATTTTATGGATGAGAGCTTTCGATAACGGGAAACAAGACATCCAGTAATTGGCAATAGCAAAAGCTATGCTTTTAACCAGCTGGAGTCTTCCAGCAAGAGAGAGGAGATGCGTCAACCAATGTTTTGTTCGACACGTGATTTTATCAATCAGCTGCGCATAATGTTTTGTTAGCTAGATATTATATTATTATTATTAATAGTGGTTTAATACTATGATATTATTATTATTTATTTTAATATTATTATTAATTGTGATATTGAATTTGAATTGGTGTGAAGAATTAAAAAAGAGTGATAAAAATTCCAAATTCTAATATAATGCCACATAAACATTAGGATTCAAGAATGATGCCACGTAAGCATTAGGGTTAGGGTTGTGTCCAAGGTTGTCATCATGACAACCTTGGATTTAGATTAAGTAGATTTTGAGGATTAACAACAAATATACAACACTACAAATCAAATAAATAAAGACACAAAAGATCACTGTTATTTTTAACTTGGAAAACCCCTCAATATGAGAGTAATAATCACGAGTCGTCCAGAATAAAGAAATAGTTCTACTATAATTTATTGAGGATACAAGAGATTCTTAAAGTGATTCACAAAATAGTGATAACAATCGCAAATCACAAAACAAACTACCTTACAAATAAGAATAAAAAAGTTGAAAGGTTACTCAAATCTATCGATTTAGTGTGAATCGAATATCTCTCAACTCAAAACTTTTTTCAAATTCTAAACGGTCAAAAGGTAGATACATGTGTTGCAAACATGCCCACCAAATTTCAGCTGAAGTGAACAAATCTGGGATCGTCGATTTAGTGAGACTGGTGTAGAAAATGGAAATAAGTTTATCTCCTTTTTTTACCCTTTTGAATCCTTATTTTCTTTCTATTTATCTCAACCCTAAATTAACACTCACCACTTAAATATGTGAGACAAATGAGTTATTCATATTTTTGTTTTTCTCCTTATATGAAGGGAGCCTAAGCCCAACAAATCTCCCCCTCATAACTATGTGGAGGAAATCTCCAAACCGACGATATCACAAGAAGTTTCAAACTTCCATCTCCTTATTCTTCTTCTTCTCTTCTTCTTCTTCTTCTTATTATTATTATTATTATTATTATTATTATTATTATTATTATTATTATTATTATTATTATTATTATTATTATTATTATTATTATTATTATTATTATTATTATTATTATTATTATTATTATTATTATTATTATTATTATTATTATTATTATTATTATTATTATTATTATTATTATTATTATTATTATTATTATTATTCTCCTTCTTCTTCTTTTTATCCTTATTCTCCTCCTTCTCATCCTCCTCCTCATTCTTATTCTTGTTCTTGTTCTTCTTATTCTTATTCTTCTTTTTCTTCTTCTTCTTCAATCATCTATACCGTGCCATCAAACTTTTTGGAATAATTCTTAACCATAGAGCAATATGACATATTCAATTGGAAGTATGCCAAGAGAGAAATCTTAGCTTCCTACTTTTTCGAGGTGAGGGTTTTTAAATATTGTGAATTCTTCAAAATATTTGAAGAAGCAAATTTAAGAAGTTGCATCTGGTATTCCCCATCCCTTTCTTGTGGTCAGTGTCACCTAATTCACTATATGGTAAACCATATTTTTGTCCATATAAAACCTAATTTGGGAAAATTATCAAAATATGATGTGGTCATGACCCGGTCATGGGCCAACAAATTTGAGACAAACAGGGTCAATGTAGAGATTCATCGTGTGATGGTGAGCAATATAAAGGGAGTAACGTGAGTACCATATGGTTATTTGGTATCGAAAATCTTGGAGCCTAGTGACTTCAATGTTGAGTCTAAGGAATCTTAGGATAACTTTGTCGGGATCATAAACATTACAGTAGGAGTAACAAGAATTAAGATCAATGACTCTCATCTCAAAAGCCATCTAGAGTCTGAGAGCCACTCATGGATGTCATGCTCAGCAACAAACACCTCATTAATCATGCCCTTCAAATTTGTAGGATTTCAACTACAAAACCCCTTAGACTTTTCTAACCTAAGCTCTCCATTAAACTATCATCAAAGAGAAGAAAGAGACCAAACATAAGATTAACTACCTGACATGAAAAATTGTTAAATTTCATCTTTTGCCAGAGTTGTTATTTGATAATGATAAGGACATGAAGTACTCTTTACATGTTTTCTTACCTGATGCTTATTTTCCTTGCATAGTATTTACCTTTGTAATATTTTTCCCATTTTCAATTATTGAATATCTTGATTATCAAATGGGAAAAATTATTTCCCTTTGTTATTTTTCCTTGCATAGTATTTCCCTTTGCTGTTTTTCTTCTTATATTGTGATTCATGTGCTTGAATACCTTCCATATATGTTATTGTTTTTTTTTGCCTTTCTGATAATGCCAAAATGGAAAAGTATACTCTCAAGGAAGTAGGGTATACTCTCTATATCTCTAAGGGGAAGTTTAACCACTCAAATCTTTTACCATTATTTTTTCGTTTATGCGCCTTCTAGAGAGATGAGTTGTCATCATAAAAATGGGGAGAATGCCGAGCTATTTGCTTCTAAGTATAATGGCCACATCAATATTTGACATATTTGGTTTTAATAATGACAACATTATGAGGTGAAGTCTTTATCAAATGTGATGATCAAGTCATTTTACTTGAAGATCAAGATGTCAAAGCCAATATTTAAAGGATAATACCTAATGTGAAAGGGCATTCGGTGGATTCCATGATGATCTCTATCTAACAAATCTCTCTGATGATGATATATATCAAGAAACCTTATCAAACCTCATTAGATAGAAGAAGTAAAGTCCCAGATCAAGGTTAGTAATACCTTTCATATATTTAAATATTCTCTTAATAATATTGAAATAAGATTATCTAGGATTTGAACAAAATATTTATCATAGACAGACAGTGAATAAAATGACAGGTCTTGAATCAGTTAGATAAAATAAACAGTCCATTATACCTTTGTATAGTATTGGATCTTAATAATTGCTTGAATCATCCTTACTAAGTGAGAAAGAAAGATGATTGGGGGTGAGCATTAAAAAAATCATTTTTCGATGATTTTCTAAATAAAATATTGTCAACTTCTCCTCTTTAAAACCTACTTTCCCACCATTGTTGAGAGTCACACTTTTGCACATGTGATTTTTTATCTTCGTTTGTCATGAACATCCATTGTCTAGGTACCATAACTCATATCTAAACATTATATCTACAAAAGTATCATTTTTATTTTTGTGATCACTATCTATTCTTCTTGTTTTTCTTATTCTTATTCTTCAATCATCTATACCGTGCCATCAAACTTTTTAGAAGAATTCCCAACCATGGAGCAATATGACATATTAAATAGGAAGTATGCCAAGAGAGAAATATTTTCTTCCTACATTTTCAAGGTGAGGGTTTTTAAATATTGTGAATTCTTCAAAATATTTGAAGAAGCAAATTTAAGAAGTTACATCTGGTATTCCCTATCACGTTCTTGTGGTCAGTGTCACCTAATCCACTATGTGGTCCATATAAAACATAATTTGGGAAAATTGTCAAAATATAATGTGGTCATGACCCGGTCATTGGCCAACAAATTTGAGACAAACAGGGTCAATGTAGAGATTCATCGTGTGATGGTGAGCAAGATAAAGGGAGTAACGTGAGTACCATATGGTTATTTGGTATCGAATATCTTGGAGCATAGTGACTTTAATGTTGAGTGGAAGGAATCTGAGGATAACTTCGCCGGGATCGTAAACATTATGGTAGGAGTAACAAAAATTAAGATCAACGATAAAGTCTCATCTCAAAAGCCTCATAGAGTCTGAGAGCCACTCAGGGATGTCATGCTCAGTAGCAAACACCTCGTCAATCATGCCCTTCAAATTTGTAGGATTTCAACTACAAAACCCCTTACACTTTTCTAACCTAAGCTCTCCATAAAACTATCATCAAAGAGAAGAAATGAACCAAACATAAGATTAACTACCTGACATGAAATATTGTTAAACTTCATCTTTCGCCAGAGTTTTTCTTTGATAATGATAAGGACATGAAGTACACTTTACATGTTTGCTTACCTGATGCTTATTTTCCTTACATAGTATTTCCCTTTGTAATATTTTTCCCATTTTCAATTATTGAAATATCTTGATTATCAAATGGGAAAAATTATTTCCCTTTGTTATTTTTCCTTGCATAGTATTTCCCTTTGCTATTTTTCTTCTTATATTGTGATTTATGTGCTTGAATACCTTCCATATATGTTATTGTTTTTTTTCCTTTCTGACAATGCCAAAATGGAAAAGTATACTCTCATGAAAGTAAAGTATACTCTCTATATATCTAAGGGGAAGTTTTGTTGGAGTAAGCTCTAATAGCCAATCAAAATTGGCTTAATATGCTTTTGTATCATGACTTTTATATATGTTATTTGTTAATACATATAATTGTTAGGCCTCATATTTATTATGTTATTTGTATATGACATAATAAAGTCCTTATAGTAATTAGTCTATTAATGATCTATTAAGTGTGACTTAATTGTGAGAGCTCATTAAACATAAGGACATTATTCTTAAAGTATCCGTAGTCAAGCTTTACTGTCAAATAGGACAACAGTAACGCATAAAGACTATTACGTGAATAGACTGATGACTGTATCTCACTAGTCATGGATATGAGATATTAAGTCTTCACGTAGGTATAAATATTAGGAGTAATATTTATACTGAATTGATCCACCATGAGAATACTACATAGTTTGTTATGTAAGTGTCATAAGTTATTCTCATATTGATAATGGTGTATACCACCCTTCGACCTGAAACCACTATGGATCCTAGATGTGGAGTCGAGTACTTTATTGCCAATCAAAGTATAGTATGTAAGCGACATACTGACCATCAAAATAAATTCCCTGCAACACCAATGTAGGACATGGTTAAGGAAATGGTTTTGATAAAATGCTTAGGCGAGATTTCCTAAAAGGTTAGGAGTCAGAATCTATAGAGATAGATGGTTGATGAATCTCAATCCTAGCACAAGTACATATTCCGACGAAGTATTGAGATACCTAATATGCATAAATCTCACATTAAGATTATTGCGTGTATGGTAAAATGGTTTGTCTAATGGACAATGTCTTATCTCATTGGATGAGGAAATGACACCATGATATGTACTGCACTAGATGCGAAATATGCTATGAGCATAAACAATAAGTACCAAAATGATTAAAGTGTTAATCACTATATCCCTATCAAGAAGGTCTATGAGTACCTTAAATGACCTGGTGTTCCTTTTCTCAAAAGTAGATGGGAATAATAATTGTAAAAGAGTTACAATGATTTTATTCCAAAATTTATGAACATATTCATATCATAGTATAAATTAAATATTATACTTAGATGACAATTGTATAAGTTGAAAGGAGTTTGAGATAATTGTCGTTTCTAGTACAAAGGTCAAATATATGATTTGGATCGCTTTGATAATTTTTGGGAAGAAAATTATGTTTCTTGTATTGCAGATCCTATTGATCTCATTCCCGATGATAATGGGTTAATCTTGCAAGTTCACAATACTACATCTCACTAGCGATTCATGTATATCTATTTTGACACTTCAACTTATTTCGATAGAAGATCGAAAGTTGAAATTGGAAGAGGCGTATATTACAAACAGAGGAAAGAGTTCCTTATGCCCTAATAAAGTATCATGCTTAGATGATGCTTGATGCACATGATGAGCAACTAGATATTAAATTAATATCTGATTGTCTTTAGTGCTAGTGGGAGATTGTTGGAGTAAGCTCTAATAGTCAATCAATATTGGCTTAATATGCTTTTGTATCATGACTTTGATATATGTTATTTGTTAATACATATAATTGTTAGGCCTCATATTTATTATGTTATTTGTATATGACATAATAAAGTCCTTAGAGTAATTAGTCTATTAATGATCTATTAAGTGTGACTTAATTGTGAGAGCTCATTAAACATAAGGACATTATTCTTAAAGTATCCGTAGTCAAGCTTTACTATCAAATAGGACAACAATAACCCATAGAGACTATTACGTGGGTAGACTAATGATTGTATCTCACAAGTCATGGATATAAGATATCAAGTCTTCACGTAGGTATAAATATTAGGAGTAATATTTATACTGGATTGACCCACCATGAGAATACTACATAGTCTGTTATGTAAGTGTCATAAGTTATTCTCATAGTGATAGTGGTGTATACCACCCTTCGACCTGAAACTACTATAGACCCTAGATGTGGAGTCGAGTATTTTATTGCCAATCAAACATTGTCTGTAACAAGATGACCATAAAGATGGTTGATGGGTACTTTATAAATCATGTTGAGGGACATGAGTGACCTAGATGGAATTTCCCCCTACTACATATACGGGAGTAATATCTGTGGGGCCGTTGATAGAGTATGATTGTAAAATGCATGGTCGTGTTCAAATAAGTCAATATGAGATGTTGGGCTTATTTGTTGTTATCAGGAATACTGGGATCAAGGAATAAAATATTGAACTATACGAGGGTGACACATTCTATGTCTTGTGTTCAATATAGATATAAGGGCAAAAGAGTAATTATACACATAATCATTATCACAGAAAGGTTATGTTAGATCACATGATATTCTCTTTACTTGGGTAGAAATGATGTGTTGCTAGATACCGCTCATTATTTATAATATTAAATAGGTGATGTAATATTATTGCCAACGTTACGAGAACCTACAGGGTCACGCGCATAGAGTACTTATAGTGGAATGGATGATTAAATTAAATATGATTTAATTTAATTATGTGTTAATGTTAATTAAATTGTTTAATACATTGACACATATAATTTATTTGATTAAATATGATTTAATTAAATAAATGGAAATTAACAGTTGATTAAATTAAATATGATTTAATTTAATTAATAGTTTATTTTATTTAATTAAAAGAGTTTGATTAAATAGAAATAATAATTATTTAATTAAATAGTTTAATTAGATAAGATTGGGCTTGTTTTAGAAAAAGCCCAAATTAAGAGCATTAGGGTTTTAGAAGCTCTCTATAAATAGAGAAGTTTTTTCCCCATGTTAATGTTAAAGGTCAATTCTCAAGAGAACAAGAAACGGCTAGCACCGTCTTCCACTTTGCACTCGCGTGGACTACGTAAGGACTCCGGTAACTTCCGCCGTTCGTGATCATATGAGAAAACACGCTTCAAAAGGTAATTCTTGAACTTATTTCGGTGAGTTTTGATTTGTGATTAATGATTTAATCAAGATTCGTTCATCGTGATTGTTCCGCTAAGAGGTTAAAATTTTGAAAAATCCCTCTTAGATCCCAACAGTGGTATCAGAGCCGGGTTCTGATTAAATCATTATATTCAAATATGTTTTATAATTATATAATGATATAATTATAATAGTGATTGAATTTGATTCAAAATACATTTTATATTGCGATATTTGTTGATGTAGTTTGTGTGTCCATGACCGTAATGATGTTGTTGCGATATTTTGATATTGTGCTTATATGATAGAGTTATTTATAAGCCTATATTACCTTCCTGTTATTGCAACAACTCGTGTGGCTCATGATTTTGGAAACAAATCAACGCTTTTATACATAATTAATTTGATTTTGAATTTTTCCTACCGGCAATGCCGTAAATCATAAAGAGTGTCTGCCTTCCATATGCACATGGTATTCATAGATTGGATTTTGTTAGAATGATTTTTAATCATTCAACTATACAAATTTTACCAATTTTTATTGGCGTGAGTTTTATATTCGATATGCTTTGCGATCATATGATTGCTCAGAGGAGTAACATAGTTTACTTTTTATATTAATAATTAATCGTTTATTATTATAGGTAATTATTAGTTAATAATAATAATAATGATAATAAAAGAAGTTTATTATTATTTATTATTAAAATAATAAAGTGTTTATTATTTAAATTAAATATTGACAAGTTTTGTATAATTTGGATATCGATGTTGACTATGTTTCGGAATCTGACATTTGTATGGTGAAACAACGATACTTCGATTATCTATAAGAAATACAAAATTATAGTTCAAATTTATATATGATATAAATATTTCTAATGCAAAGTAAGTGTATTTGATACACCATTTTATTTCGTACATTCAAGTAGTATAATGATTGTTATACATCTGAATGATCAATGTTCATTTTGCTTCGGAGTCCGACATTTATATGGTGAAGCAATGACATTCAATCAGTCACGTTGAGTAATTAATCATTGTATTTTGATTTTAGGAACGTGTTTGCATTAGGGTTTGCGACGACACAAGAGTTGTGCCTTTAGGATTCGCAAAAAGCGTCAAGAGTTGATGCGTCAATATTTATAATTTGAAAATATATTATTATTTATTATTAAATAAATCGGTATACGATTATGACCTTAGATTTTGGCGTTTTATTTTAATTATACGGCCTACGTGTCGTAGTTTATTGTAATTAAATACGACCTGCATGTCGTGCCATTTAATTATTATTTTATTTATTTAAATATTTATAAATGTTCAAGTTCAAGAGTTGAAGAGAAGACAAAGTCAAATGATGACGCCGATGGAGAGGCTTGAGAAGCTTGCTCGTGGGTCAAAGAATTGTAATAAAGTAGTTTATTTAATTCTTGCATTTTAGGTGGTCATAATCGTACTACCATATTTTATTTCATGTATGTGATGCGTGGAATGTATATTATATGCGCGTGTATGAGATACACAAATACGTGAGTGTATGAGATACATAAATATATGAGTGTATGAGATACACAGGATTAAACTACGAGTGTATAAGATACACAAATATGTGAGTGTATGAGATACACATGATTAAACTTAAGAGAAATCCCTCAATTAAATATTAAGTTAATTGCTTTCTAAAATTTAGCACTCATCAAGACTAGTATCGAATAATGTAGGTTTCGCCTAAAGCGAGGTGCATGTTTTATATTAGTAAGGTGAGATGGGATAAATGTAATATCCAACAGTTAAATTTTGGATTTGACTTAACTAAACTAATTATAATATGATTATATATGTTCAGAAGCAAGAGTTGAGAACAATCCATATGATGGATTAGAATAAGGAGTTATTCACCCAACTGATAAAATTTGAGAGTTGTATTAGATACAATTGGAAAGAGTTCCTACCAAAATAACTAAGTTTTGTGTAATCCTCCTACGCGGACTTAAGACAAAGTGAAATATGGATCTCGACCTGCTAGAAAATCTTTCAACGAGATTTTCCGAATCAAATGTTGAGGGTAATTTGCTTTGAGTAAAAATAGTGGAAGAATTTTAATTAAAGAACCTTATTAAAATGATTTTAATTTGATACAATTTTTACACGTTTTGTAGTTAGAATTTTCTTTTGCATTTTATTTATATTTTACTGTAAAATATCCTTATGAAGGATGTAAGGATCAGAAAGGAGTTTCTGAGTTGGTACATAAATTGAGAATTGTTCTCAAGCACGAAAAAGAATTGTATGTTCTCAATAAACCAATTCCTATCAACTGAATATAACTAGATTCGAAGAACGATGCTTATGAGAAGGATCAAGTCGAGTGCCTAGACATAACATATCTCATAGTTGTAGTTGTCAAGGAGAGTGATATGATCATTAACCTCGATAATAAGAAATACAAGATGTGAGAAATGTAAAACTTTCCAAGTTCCTTTCAATACAAGTTAGGAATCCAAATTAATCTAAAATAGTTTTAAGATTTAAAATTTGGATTTCCTAATAGAATAAATAGTTGGTCACAAGTTTTATTTGAGATTGTCTCAGATAGGTAGATTAGATTCATTATGAATGAATTTTTCTACCACATCTTGTTGAAATGAAAAGGAAAGTAGTTTGTGATGCTAAATTGATGAATTATAAAATAAATGAGATTCATTTTATATTCATTGGAATTTAGGCATACAAACATGGTTCTAAAGGAATGCAGTTTTTTCATATGTTGAAAGAACAAAATTTTTGATGGTTATCGAAAGAGTCAAATTAGAAGAAGGAAGTAATACTTATTCTTCATACGATTTATTATAGAAAATACATTTGTCTACTTCAACATCTTGGGTATATGATACTAGATGTTGATATCACATTTATACGAATGTGAAGAGTCTTTTAAGAAGTAGGACATTGATTATAATTTGAGTCCCCTTATGTCTAGAATGAAACTATGTGTTTCATTGACTATAAGAACTTATGATATAAATTAGAGCTTGGAATGAAACCAAATAATTGTTATTAAGTTTCATTTAGTAAAAGAAAAATTAATTCTAAGTCTTGTATTGACAAGATGAGGAGTGCATATTGTGATAATGGACAAGTGTTGTTATGATTATCCAAACAATATTTTTCAATACTAAATCAAGTAGTAGATTTGAGTTCTACAATCTTGATAAGCTCATGAATAATGAATGTGGGATGGATCAAATGAAATTTGAATCTTATATATTTGACACGATTTAGAATTCTTTTAAGAAGAGTTTAAGAGTGAAGTAGAAGGAAACAACTCAAAAGGGTATTAAGACCATTCGAATTGTTCGCTATGGTAAATACCTATGGAAAGAATATAATGAACATTTAAATCATATCATTTTGACATTGATCGATTCAAGATAGTTGCATTATATCTTTGTGACTCTTTTAAAAATTGTTTTACATACAATTATTCCTATCCATAAGCAATTCCATTTAAATTAGTCATAGAGACACCATATTTGATATGGAGGTAAGAGTACCTAGTTTGTCTTCATGGTCATCTGGGTTTTAAGGTTTTTAAGTAAACTTTATCACAATATAGATGAAGATGTATTTATGTATTATTCTAAGGGAAACAAAGGAAACATATTCTATAACACGTTATAGGACAAAATTGTTTTGTTGCTAGAACTGGAGTCTTCCATTAGAGATAATATGTATCTAAAGGAGCCAGTGGGAGTGATATAGAACTTGAAGAAATTCAAGAACCATAAAATACATATCTTTATGAGAATGGAATATGATCCAATTCAACAAGGGATTTGTTGTTGTACAATTGGTTCGCGTGGCACAAGATTCTAGAAATGTATGTAAGTTGTCTATATCCATCTATGGATTAAGGAAAAATTCTTGGAATTAAATTCTTTTATTAATGAAGTCTTGTGAAAACTTGGATAAATAAATGACAACTTTAAATCTTGTGCATTAAAGAAGGTTAGTGGGAGTATTTGCATTAATCTAGTATAGTTTGTAAGTGACATACTGACCATCAAAATAAATTCCCTGCAACACCAATGTAGGACATGGTTAAGGAAATGGTTTTGATAAAATGCTTAGGCGAAATTTCCTAAAATGTTAGGAGTCAAAATCTATAGAGATAGATGGCTGATGAATCTCAATCCTAGCACAAGTACATATTCCGACGAAGTATTGAGATACCTAATATGCATAAATCTCACATTAAGATTATTGCGTGTATGGTAAAATGGTTTGTCTAATGGACAATGTCTTCTCTCATTGGATGAGGAAATGACACCAAGATATGTACTGCATTAGTTGCGCAATATGCTATGAGCATAAACAATAAGTACCAAAATGATTAAAGTGTTAATCACTAGATCCCTATTAAGAAGGTCTATGAGTACCTTAAATGACCTGGTGTTCCTTTTCTCAAAAGTAGATGGGAATAATAATTGTAAAGGAGTTACAATGATTTTATTCCAAAATTTATGAACATATTCATATGACAGTATAAATTAAATATTATACTTAGATGACAATTGTATAAGTTGAAAGGAGTTTCAGATAATTGTCGTTTCTAGTACAAAGGTCAAATATATGATTTGGATCGCTTTGATAATTTTTGGGAAGAAAATTATGTTTCTTGTATTGCAGATCCTATTGATCTCATTCCCGATGATAATGGGTTAATCTTGCAAGTTCAGAATACTACATCTCACTAGCGATTCATGTATATCTATTTTTACACTTCAACTTATTTCGATAGAAGATCGAAAGTTGTAATTGGAAGAGGCGTATATTACAAACAGAGGAAAGAGTTCCTTATGCCCTAGTAAAGTATCATGCTTAGATGATGCTTGATGCACATGATGAGCAACTAGATATTAAATTAATATCTGATTGTCTTTAGTGCTAGTGGGAGATTGTTGGAGTAAGCTCTAATAGCCAATCAATATTGGCTTAATATGCTTTTGTATCATGACTTTGATATATGTTATTTGTTAATACATATAATTGTTAGGCCTCATATTTATTATGTTTTTTGTATATGACATAATAAAGTCCTTAGAGTAATTAGTCTATTAATGATCTATTAAGTGTGACTTAATTGTGAGAGCTCATTAAACATAAGGACATTATTCTTAAAGTATCCGTAGTCAAGCTTTACTGTCAAATAGGACAACATTAACGCATAGAGACTATTACGCGGGTAGACTGATGATTGTATCTCACAAGTCATGGATATGAGATATCAAGTCTTCACGTAGGTATAAATATTAGTAGTAATATTTATACTGGATTGACCCACCATGAGAATACTACATAGTTTGTTATGTAAGTGTCATAATTTATTCTCATAGTGATAGTGGTGTATACCACCCTTCAACCTGAAACCACTATGGACCCTAGATGTGGAGTCGAGTACTTTATTGCCAATCAAACATTGTCTGTAACAAGATGACCATAAAGATGGTTGATGGGTACTTTATAAATCATGCTGAGGGACATGAGTGACCTAGATGGAATTTGCCCCTCCTACATGTACGGGAGTAATATCTGTGGGCCCTTTGATAGAGTATGATTGTAAAATACATGGTCGTGCTCAAATAAGTCAATATGAGATATTGAGTTTATTTGTTGTTATCAGGAATACTCGGGGATCAAGGAATAAAATATTGAACTATACGAGGGTGACACATTCTATGTCTTGTGTTCAATATAGATATAAGGGCAAAAGAGTAATTATACACATAATCATTATCACAGAAAGGTTATGTTAGATCACATGATATTTTTGTTACTTGGGTAGAAATGATGTGTTGCTAGATACCACTCATTGTTTATAATATTAAATCGGTGATTTAATATTATTGCCAACGTTACGAGAACCTACAGGGTCACACGCATAGAGTAATTATAGTGGAATGGATGATTAAATTAAATATGATTTAATTTAATTATGTGTTAATGTTAATTAAATTGTTTAATACATTGACACATATAATTTATTTGATTAAATATGATTTAATTAAATAAATGGGAATTGACAGTTGATTAAATTAAATATGATTTAATTTAATTAATAATTTATTTTATTTAATTAAAAGAGTTTGATTAAATAGAAATAATAATTATTTAATTAAATAGTTTAATTAGATAAGATTGGGCTTGTTTTGGAAAAAGCCCAAATTAATAGCTGTTATACCCTAATTTTTGACCTAAGATACCACCTTATATCATTCACATATGCATCATTTGCATCAGTAACAGTTTCATAAAAGGATAGATCGTGTGTGTGCTCCTGAAGCCAAATTAGGGTTTTATCAAAATCTTCATCTGTTCAAGATGTGATCAATTAGGGTTTGAGTCTCCACTCACCTCAATTGATCTATCTTCATCAATCATCAACATTTGATCTTCAAATTTCTAACCTTTTCTCATGATCTACCTTGAGTCGACCAATTAGGGTTTTTGATCGAAGATAGTGAATCATTGACTTTCTACTCAATGAATGACCTAGTTGCTTAGAGATTGATCTTAAGATCATCAATGCAACATCTTGACCTAATTTCTTGTTTCAAAACATTCCAAAATCCATGATTGATCATCAGACAAATTCTGAATCATCTGATGAAAATTCAACTGTTCAAAAAAAATTCAAACTTTGACTTTTGGTCAACTTTTTCAAATCCAAATTTTTTCAATCATAAAATCATTTCAAATTATTCATCATGATCATAAAAAATCAAGAAATGTGAAAAAGTCAACAAAAAGTCAAATTTGAAATTTTTCTAACACAGAAATATTTTCAAGTGTTAAAAACATGGTTTTTTCCTCACTTTCATGGACATTTTTCACCTAGATCCATTTTGATTCAAGAAAAACTCAAAACATGAAAGTTGTAGATCTTGTTACAATCTTTCCAAAATATCCAAGAAATTGAAAAAACACTTTGTGTAGCTAGGGTTTTGAAATTGAAACTTAGAGCTCCATAACCATAAATTACAAGTCATTTTTCAAGTTTATAGGTTATTTTTCACAAATTCTTCCTTCTCGAAGCCTGGTCATCAAATTGGATAGATTATAATTGATAAATATCAGATGAGAGTGATTAAGAGGAAGATAAGATCAAGTGAGATTTTAACCATGGTTAAAAGAATATTCCATGTGCATTTATGGCAAAAATGTGTTTCTTGCCCTTTAAGGAAAGTTGTTCAATTTCAAGCCAATCTCTTGCCCTTGCCATTCAGAACTCTTGGCCTATAAACAGAGGTAAATTATTCATTCAAGATCACCCCAAAGCATCATAAACCAAGCTTTCCTTCTTTATTTCTTGTTTTCAAGTTTCAAGTTTTTTTAGTGGGAGAATTTGCAAATTTCAAGTCTTGCAATTTCTGAGCAATCTTAGGCTTCAAATGCTTTCTAAGCATCATTAGAAAGTTGTTAGAATCCTCTAGCCATCCCAAAAAATCTCCAAAATCAGAAATCATATCCAAGCACCATAAACTTGCAAATTGAGCCATAACCACCAAATTTCCATTCCACTCATGCAAGCTTCAATCTTTCACTTTAAACATCATCCATATACCTCATAGAAGTGATTCAAACACCTGGAACACATCTGTAATAGATCCAACATCAAAATCGAATCACACTCGAAGCTGTGATAGTTGGACTTGGGTGGAACGATCCATACCATTTCAATCCAAGGTAAGCACGTCAACACCTTCCATAATCATCACTGAAGCTGTAGCAATCATCAAAACATCTCTAGAACACCTCCAGCAAGGAATTCAATTTCAACTTCAAGAGGTAAGTCACTTGAACTTTGAACTTTATGATTTCTGCCTTCCAGTTTAAAAATGGCTTGGCCATCTTGTTTCTGCATTTTCACTAATCGTTAACCCTCAATCAATTTCATAAATCACAATCCATACACGATTTCATGATCAATTCTTAGAATTAGGGTTCTTCGTGTTCTTGCAAAAGTTAACAGTTCTAAACTCAAAATAAATGAAATTAATTTCCACCATCATGTTCCTGGTGAAAATCCAAGCAAGTTTGATGTTTACATCATTCAATTTCATTGAGAAATAAGGAAGTCATGGAATCATGGATTGAGGAACAAGATGAAGTTGCTACGCGCGTTTTCTGATTCCTTGAAAATTCAAATTCTTGTCTTATCTTATATTTAATCGTTGTTGTTTCATAACCGGATGTAACAGTCACCCCAGTGGCAAGCCAGAACGCCTTAAAGCCTTGCCTTGCCATAAGGCCCAGGGTTCGAATCCCCCTGGGACCATTTTTAAAAAACTAATTCCATCAGAAGCTTCACTTTCTGACTCTCACTCCTTCAGAAGCTTCACCTTCTGACTCTAAAACACTCCTTCAGAAGCTTCACCTTCTGACTCTCACTCCTTCAGAACCTTCACCTTCTGACTCTCACTTCTTCAGAAGCTTCACCTTCTGACTCTAAAACACTCCTTCAGAAGCTTCAACTTCTGAATCCCTTCAGAAGCTTCGACTTCTGACCCTCCTTCAGAAGCTTCAACTTCTGACTCTTTTCTTTAAAACTTCATTTTTCACTTGTTTTCAAATATTTTTCAAAACTTGTTTTTTTAATATTTAAATCAAGGTGATTAAATGACAAGCCACACACATGGCTCAGTGGTAAAACTTTTCACTTCTAAGCCAAGGATCCTGGGTTCAAACCTCCTTAGGACCAAAACTCTCTTTTTATCACTAATTTTCTTAAGTTTTTCAACAAACTTCAACATTTTCAAAAACCAATCAAAACTTCTCATTTTGAGATTATTTTTTGCACACTTGTCATTTAATATACCTATTTTATGATTATGTCAAAAAAAATCCAAAAATATTTTCTTTTTGATTATATTTTAATTAGGTTTAAAAATGAGACATTTTAAGTATTTTTAATACTTTTCAAAAATGTTCTCTTTCCGATTTTCAAACCTAATCTTTTTTCAAAACTTCTTGTGAATATCCTTCACTTTTCAAAAATCATTTTCAAAACCTTTCAATAAACTTACACACCTTTTTCCATGATCAATTCGATTTGAAGATAAACCGAACTAGGTTTTTCCTCGAATTTCTTTCAAATTGATCATGGGCCTCCCTCACGGTGTAAGTCCCAACCCTCCTATGTACATATTTATTTCCTTGTACATATTCACCCTTCCTATGTACATATTCAATCATCTTCGTAAATATTCAAGTATAAACAAACTTCGTTCGTTTGTTTTCATCCACTTGTTTATACACCGATTCCATTGGTATTAAGAGGAGCATTATTCGGTGAAAGCTTAAACCAATGGGCCTCCCTTAAGGTGTAAGTCCCAACTCTTTTGTATATATTCAAGTTACACTTGCTTTAATTGCTCGTTTTATACACTTGTTTATATATTTCCTTCATAAACTCCTGTGAATACACATCACACACTTGTTCATATAACTGTTCATTTATAACATAACAACTAGTTTAACAACTAGGTTCCTTTAGCCTCCTCTTAGGCTTCGTATAAGACAACTCACATGTTGAGTTTAGCCTCCGCTTAGGCTTCATATAAGATAACTCACCTGTTGATTTTAGCCTCCTCTTAGGCTTCGTATAAGACAACTCATCCGTTGAGTTTAGCCTCCGCTTAGGCTTCATATAAGACAACTCCCCTGCTGAGTTAGCCTCCTCTTGGGCTTCGTTCAAAAGAACTCCCTCGTTGAGTTTAGCCTTCTATTTGGCATCAAACAAGAAAGAGACCTGGAAATATCTTAACAGCCTCCTATTGGGCTTCCGATGCAAAGAATCATCCGCGCTAGGATAGAACCCTGAGAGTATGATTTCCCGGTGAAATCACTCTTGAATCCTAAATGGACGGTTTCCCGGTGAAACCACTCTTAAAGCCAAAGCCAGCCATACCCTGTAGCTTCCTCTTGAGCTTCATACAAGGACCCTCGATGACCCTCGGAATGCCTCCTCTTGGGCTCACAATGCAAGGACCCTCGATGATCCTCGGAATGCCTCCTCTTGGGCTTAAAATACAAGGACCCACGGGCTTCTTAAAAGCATCCACCTAATCAATAATCAATTTCTCCTAAATATTTAGACATTTATCATATCTATGGAAGAAGTATCTCATCTATAACATCACATACAAATCAAACACTTTTTCAAACAAAACATCTTTTAATTGTAACTGGTAACGCTTGTATACTCAAGTAAAATAGCTAATACTTACGATGAAAGATTCAATCAATCAACCCTTCAAAAATATATATGATGAAATAGATTAGATACAATTTTCATTAAGATGACATTTGTCTTTGTCTCTTAATAACACCCTTTGCTTCCACTAGCATAAGTGGGAACTACAATTGCTGTGACTTTCTCAACCTCCCTTTGAGAATACGTAGGCACAAGGTCTCATCCTTGGCGAGCATACTTCTTTCTCCCTCAAACCAAACAAACCATAGCTCCCTTAGATCCGAGCTATAGATGCTTTGATTCCCACTATGGGATATGTATGCAGAGGATCCCAATGATCTTTGCGAGCACAATAATAACAAAACTTAGGACCCCGCCTAACCTACCTTTCTTAAAACCCAACGGAGAAACTTTCCCAAGAATAAAATAGCAAATTAAAACACACAAACATATAAAAAATATTCATATATACAAATAAGGCTATAGATAACTATATATATCGGGTGCTACAACTTTCCCTTTATATAACAAACCTCCTTACTCAGATCTCTCCCCAATGCATTGCGTCTAGTTCACGCTAGTCGCACCGCATATCTTTATTTATTTAGGGTATTTTAGCTTTCCCCTTTTTCATCTCATTTTCTTGTTTTGGAAACAATAAAGTTTGATGCTCGCGGCATCTTTTTAAAACAAATCAAAAGAGTAAATTGTTTTGAACCTAAGATTCAAATTCTGATTCGATTCCCTCGTTCGTCACTTTTTACCGCGAACAAGAGCATTAGGGTTTTAGAAGCTCTCTATAAATAGAGAAGCTTTTTCCCCTTGTTAATGCTAATGGTTAATTCTCAAGAGAACAAGAAACAGCTAGCACTGTCTTCCACTTTGCACTCGCGTGGGCTACGTAGAGACGCCGGTAACTTCCATAGTTCGTGATCATATGAGAAAACACGCTTCAAGAGGTAATTCTTGAATCCTTATTTCGGTGAGTTTTGATATGTGATTAATGGTTTAATCAAGATTTGTTCATCGGAATTGTTCCGCTAAGAGGTTAAAATTTTGAAAAACCCCTCTTAGATCCCAACAGTGGTATCAGAGCCTGGTTATGATTAAATCATTATATTCAAATATGTTTTATATTTATATAATGAGATAATTATAATAGTGATTGAATTTGATTCAAAATACATTTCATATTGCGATATTTGTTGATGTTGTTTGTGCATCCATGGTCGTAATGATGTTGTTGCAATGTTTTGATATAGTGCTTATATGATAAAGAGTTATTTATAAGCCTATACTACCTTCCTGTTATTGCAACAACCCGTGTGGCTCATGATTTTGGAAACAAATCAACGCTTTTATACATAATTAATTTGATTTTGAATTTTGCCTACTGGCAATGCCGTAAATCGTAAAGTGTATCTGCCTTCCATATGCGCATGGTATTCATAGATTGGATTTTGTTAGAATCATTTTTAATCATTCAACTGTACAAATTTTACCAATTTTTATTGGCGTGAGTTTTATATTCGATATGCTTTGCGATCATATGATTGTTCAGAGGAGTAACATAGTTTACTTTTTATATTAATAATAAATGGTTTATTATTATAAATAATTATTAGTTAATAATAATAATAATAATGATAATAAAAGAAGTTTATTATTATTTATTATTAAAATAATAAAGTGTTTATTATTTAAATTAAATATTGACAAGTTTTGTATAATTTGGATATCGATGTTGACTATGTTTCGGAATCCGACATTTGTATGGTGAAACAACGATACTTCGATTATCTATAAGAAATACAAAATTATTGTTCAAATTTATATATAATATAAATATTTCTAATGCAAAGTCAGTGTATTTGATACACTATTTTATTTCGTACATTCAAATAGTATAATGATTGTTATACATCTGAATGATCAATGTTCATTTTGCTTCGGAATTCGACATTTGTATGGTGAAGCAATGACATTCGATCAGTCACGTTGAGTAATTAATCATTGTATTTTGATTGTAGGAACACGTTTGCATTAGGGTTTGCGACGGCACAAGAGTTGTGCCTTTAGGGTTCGCAAAAAGCGTCAAGAGTTGATGCGTCAATATTTATAATTTGAAAATATATTATTATTTATTATTAAATAAATCGGTATACGATTATGACCTTAGATTTTGGCGTTTTATTTTATTTATACGGTCTGCGAGTTGTAGTTTATTGTAATTAAATACGACCAGCGTGTCGTGCCATTTAATTATTATTTTATTTATTTAAATATTAATAAATGTTCAAGTTCAAGAGTTGAAGAGAAGACAAAGTCAAATGATGACGCCGATGGAGAGGCTTGAGAAGCTTGCTCGTGAGTCAAAGAATTGTAATAAAGTAGTTTATTTAATTCTTGCATTTTAGGTGGTCATAATTGTATTACCATATTTTATTTCATGTATGTGATGCGTGGAATGTATATTATATGCGCGTGTATAAGATACACAAATACGTGAGTGTATGAGATACATAAATATATGAGTGTATGAGATACACAGGATTAAACTACGAGTGTATAAGATACACAAATATGTAAGTGTATGAGATACACATGATTAAACTTAAGAGAAATCCCTCAATTAAATATTAAGTTAATTGCTTTCCAAAATTTAGCACTCATCAAGACTAGTATCGAATAATTTAGGTTTCGCCTAATGCGAGGTGCATGTTTTATATTAGTAAGGTGTGATGGGATAAATGTAATATCCAACTGTTAAATTTTGGATTTGACTTAACTAAACTAATTATAATATGATTATATATGTTTAGAAGCAAGAGTTGAGAACAATCCATATGATGGATTAGAATAAGGAGTTATTCACTCAACTGATAAAATTTGAGAGTTGTATTAGATACAATTGGAAAGAGTTCCTATCTAAATAACTAAGTTTTGTGTAATTCTCCTACGCGGACTTAAAACAAAGTGAAATATGGATCTCGACCTGCTAGAAAATCATTCAACGAGAATTTTCGAATCAACTGTTGAGGGTCATTTGGTTTGAGTAAAAATAGTGGGAGAATTTTAATAAAAGACCTTATTAAAATGATTTTAATTTGATACAATTTTTACACGATTTGTAGTTAGAATTTTCTTTTGCATTTTATTTATATTTTACTGTAAAATATCCTTATGAAGGATGTAAGGATCAGAAAGGAGTTTCTGAGTTGGTACATAAATTGAGAATTGTTCTCAAGCACAAAAAAGAATTGTATGTTCTCAATAAACCAATTCCTAACAACTGAATGTAACTAGATTCGAAGAACGATGCTTATGAGAAGGATCAAGTCGAGTGCGTAGATATAAAATATCTCATAGTTGTAGTTGTCAAGGAGAATGATATGATCATTAACCTCGATAATAAGAAATACAAGATGTGAGAAATGTAAAACTTTCCAAGTTATTTTCAATAGAAGTTAGGAATTTAAATTAATCTAAAATAGTTTTAAGATTTAAAATTTGGATTTCCTTATAGAATAAATAGTTGGTCACAAGTTTTATTTGAGATTGTCTCAGATAGGTAGATTAGATTCATTATGAATGAATTTTTCTACCACATCTTGTTGAAAAGAAAAGGAAAGTAGTTTGTGATGATAAATTGATGAATTATAAAAGAAATGAGATTCATTTTATATTCATTGGAATTTAGGCATACAAACATAGTTCTAAAGGAATGCAGTTCTTTCATATGTTGAAAGAACAAATTTTTTTATGGTTATCGAAAGAGTCAAAGTAGAAGAAGGAAGTAATACTTATTCTTCATACGATTTATTATAGAAAATACATTTGTCTACTTCTATATCTTGGGTATGTTATATTATATGTTGATATCACATTTATGCGAATGTGAGGAGGTTTTTAAGAAGTAGGACATTGATTATAATTTGAGTCCCTTTATGTCTAGAATGGAACAATGTGTTTCATTGACTATAAGAGCTTATGATTTAAATTAGAGCTTGGAATGAAACCAAATAATTGTTATTAAGTTTCATTTAGTAAAAGAAAAATTAATTCTAAGTCTTGTATTGACAAGATGAGGAGTGCATGTTGTGATAATAGACAAGTGTTGTTATGATTATCCAAACAATATTTTAAATACTAAACCAAGTAGTAGATTTGAGTTCTACAATCTTGATAAGCTCATCTATAACAAATGTGGGATGGATCAAATGAAATTTGAATCTTATATATTTGACACGAGTTAAAATTCTTTTGAGAAGAGTTCAAGAGTGAAGTAGAAGGAAACAACTAGAAAGGGTATTAACACCATTCGAATTGTTTGCTATGGTAAATACCTATGGAAAGAATATAATGAACATTTAAATCATATCATGTTTGACAATGATCGATTCAAGATAGTTCCATTATATCTTTGTGACTCTTTTAAAATTTTTTTTACATACAATTATTCCTATCCATAAGCAATTCCATTTAAAGTAATCGTAGAGACACCATATTTGATATGGAGGTAAGAGTACCTAGTTTGTATTTATGGTCATCTGGGTTTTAAGGTTTATTAAGTAAACTTTATCACAATATAGATGGAGATGTATTTATGTATATATCCTAATGGAAACAAAGGAAACATATTCTATAACACGTTATAGGACAAAATTGTTTTGTTGCTAGAACTGGAGTCTTCCATTAGAGATGATATGTATCTAAAGGAGACAGTGGGAGTGATATAGAACTTGAAGAAATTAAAGAACCATAAAATACATATCTTTATGAGAATGTAATATGATCTAATTCAACAAGGGATTTGTTGTTGTAAAATTGGTTCGCGTGGCACAAGATTCTAGAAATGTATGTAAGTTGTCTATATCCATCTATGTATTAAGGAAAACTTCTTGGAATTAAATTCTTTTATTAATGAAGTCTTGTGAAAACTTGGATAAATAAATGGTAACTTTAAATCTTGTGCATTAAAGAAAGTTAGTGGGAGTATTTGCGTTAATCTAGTATAGTTTGTAAGCGACATACTGACCATCAAAACAAATTCCCTGCAACACCAATGTAGGACATGGTTAAGGAAATGGTTTTGATAAATTGCTTAGGCGAGATTTCCTAAAAGGTTAGGAGTCAGAATCTATAGAGATAGATGGCCGATGAAGCTCAATCCTTGCACAAGTACATATTCTGACGAAGTATTGAGATACCTAATATGCATAAATCTCACATTAAGATTATTGCATGTATGCTAAAATGGTTTGTCTAATGGACAATGTGTTATCTCATTGGATGAGGAAAATAACACCATGATATGTACTGCACTAGATGCGCAATATGCTATGAGCATAAATAATAGTACCAAAATGATTAAAGTGTTAATCACTAGATCCCTATAAAGAAGGTCTATGAGTACCTTAAAGGACCTGGTGTTCCTTTTCTCAAAAGTAGATGGAAATAATAATTGTAAAGGAGTTACAATGATTTTATTCCAAAATTTATGAACATATTCATATCACAATATAAATTAAAGATTATGCTTAGATGACAACTGTATAAGTTGAAAGGAGTTTCAGATAATTGTCGTTTCTAGTACAAAGGTCAAATATATGATTTGGATCGCTTTGATAATTTTTGGGAAGAAAATTATGTTTCTTGTATTGTAGATCCTATTGATCTCATTCCTGATGATAATGGGTTAATCTTGCAAGTTCAGAATACTACATCTCACTAGCGATTCATGTATATCTATTTTGACACTTCAATTTATTTCGATAGAAGATCGAAAGTTGAAATTGGAAGAGGTGTATATTACAAACAAAGGAAAGAGTTCCTTATGCCCTAATAAAGTATCATGCTTAGATGATGCTTGATGCACATGATGAGCAACTAGATATTAAATTAATATCTTATTGGCTTTAGTGCTAGTGGGAGATTGTTGGAGTAAGCTCTAATAGCCAATCAATATTGGCTTAATATGCTTTTGTATCATGACTTTGATATATGTTATTTGTTAATACATATAATTGTTAGGCCTCATATTTATTATGTTATTTGTATATGACATAATAAAGTCCTTAGAGTAATTAGTCTATTAATGATCTATTAAGTGTGACTTAATTGTGAGAGCTCATTAAACATAAGGACATTATTCTTAAAGTATCCGTAGTCAAGCTTTACTATCAAATAGGACAACAATAACCCATAGAGACTATTACGTGGGTAGACTAATGATTGTATCTCACAAGTCATGGATATAAGATATCAAGTCTTCACGTAGGTATAAATATTAGGAGTAATATTTATACTGGATTGACCCACCATGAGAATACTACATAGTCTGTTATGTAAGTGTCATAAGTTATTCTCATAGTGATAGTGGTGTATACCACCCTTCGACCTGAAACTACTATAGACCCTAGATGTGGAGTCGAGTATTTTATTGCCAATCAAACATTGTCTGTAACAAGATGACCATAAAGATGGTTGATGGGTACTTTATAAATCATGTTGAGGGACATGAGTGACCTAGATGGAATTTCCCCCTACTACATATACGGGAGTAATATCTGTGGGGCCGTTGATAGAGTATGATTGTAAAATGCATGGTCGTGTTCAAATAAGTCAATATGAGATGTTGGGCTTATTTGTTGTTATCAGGAATACTCGGGGATCAAGGAATAAAATATTGAACTATACGAGGGTGACACATTCTATGTCTTGTGTTCAATATAGATATAAGGGCAAAAGAGTAATTATACACATAATCATTATCACAGAAAGGTTATGTTAGATCACATGATATTTTTGTTACTTGGGTAGAAATGATGTGTTGCTAGATACCACTCATTGTTTATAATATTAAATCGGTGATTTAATATTATTGCCAACGTTACGAGAACCTACAGGGTCACACGCATAGAGTAATTATAGTGGAATGGATGATTAAATTAAATATGATTTAATTTAATTATGTGTTAATGTTAATTAAATTGTTTAATACATTGACACATATAATTTATTTGATTAAATATGATTTAATTAAATAAATGGAAATTAACAGTTGATTAAATTAAATATGATTTAATTTAATTAATAGTTTATTTTATTTAATTAAAAGAGTTTGATTAAATAGAAATAATAATTATTTAATTAAATAGTTTAATTAGATAAGATTGGGCTTGTTTTAGAAAAAGCCCAAATTAAGAGCATTAGGGTTTTAGAAGCTCTCTATAAATAGAGAAGCTTATTTCCCTTGTTAATGCTAATTGTCAATTCTCAATAGAACAAGAAACGGCTAGCATCGCCTTCCACATTGCACTCGCGTGGACTACGTAGAGACGCCGGTAACTTCCGCCGTTCGTGATCATATGAGAAAACACACTTCAAGAGGTAATTCTTGAATCCTTATTTCGGTGAGTTTTGATTTGTGATTAATGATTTAATCAAGATCCGTTCATCGGGATTGTTCCGCTAAGAGGTTAAAATTTTGAAAAACCCCTCTTAGATTCCAACAAGTTGAACCACTTAAATCCTTTACCATTATTTCTTCGTTTGTGCACCTTCTAGCGAGATGAGTTGTCATCATAAAAATGGGGAGAATGTCGAGCTATGTGCTTCTAAGTATAATGACCACATCAATATTTGACCTATTTAGTTTTAGTAATGACAACGTTATAAGGTGAAGTCTTCATCTGATGTGATGATCAAGTCATTTTACTTGAAGATCAAGATGTCAAAGCCAATAATTTAAGGATAATACCTAATGTGATAGGGAGTTTGGTGGATTACCTAATGATCTCTATCAAACAATCTCTATGATGATGATATATATCAAGAAACCTTATCAAACCTCATTAGATAGAAGAAGTAAAGTCCCAAACCAAGGTTAGTAATACCTTTCATATATTAAAATATTATCTTAATAATATTGAAATAAGATTATCTAGGATTTGAACAAAATCTTTAACATAGACATACAGTAAATAAAATGACAGGTCTTGAATCAATTAGGTAAAATAAAGAGTTCATTATACCTTTGTATACTATTGGATCTAACTAATTGCTTGAATCATCCTTACTAAGTGAGAAAGAAGGATGAATGGGTGTGAGCATTAAAAAAATCATTTTTTTGATGACTTTCTAAATAAAATATTGTCCATTTCTCCTCTTTAAAACCTATTTTCCCACCATTTTTTAGAGTCACACTTTTGCATATGTGATTTTTTATCTTCGTGTGTCATGAACGTCCATTGTTTAGGTACCATAACTCATATCTAAATGTTATATCTACAAAATTATCATTTTCATTTTTGTGATCACTATTTGATAAGTGTCAAAATATCGTTATTTTGTGTATATAATTTATGGCACTTATTAGTTCTTTTGTTGATATTTACTTGAATAATCCCGACTTTGTTTGTAAATACGTTTAATTGTGTTTTTGTGTACATATTGTACCGTTTGATAGTTTTGTATATACTTTGTAGGTATTTGTTGTATTATTGGAGCATTGAGAATAAAGTCCAAATGGAGCTCCAAGATGCATAGTTGATCAATTAAGGAATAAGGCTAAAAGAAGAAGTCATTCCAAAGTTTGCAGGAAAAGCAACAAAAGTTGTTGAACTATCATGGGTCGTCGAGCGATGGCCAGGGGAGGGTCATCGTGTCTGCATCGTTGGGAGATGGTGGAGCGAGAAGAAATGACCAATTTTGAAGTTGTCTCTGCCTTTCTTCGCTTTTGGGTCGTTGGGCGAGAAGATGTAATGCCGTCGGGCGACGAAAGATATTTTGGTCAGATGGGGACGTGGCCATTTGTGAGTTAAGTGTATAAGAACCGTCGTCGGGCGATGCTTTATTTCTCCAGGCGATGCTTGCGGAACATCTTATTGTATATATTTCCTTTTCACTTCATTTTTGTGTTTTATGGTTTTAGGGTGAGGTTTTTGTCTCCCAATTCCATCAAGCATATAGTTTTTGATAGATTAGCTTAGAAAACAACACTAGGGTTTGCTAATGGATGATTGGAGGTGGATTTCTCTTCGATTGGCATTGAAAAACCAGTGTATATTTGTGGTTTATCTCTTCTCATCTCTATGTATTTCTCTATTTGTTGGGTTTGTATGTATATTTACCTTGAACTCATGTATCTTTGTCGCCCTTGAAGTTGTATAAAGTTTGCATTATGAATCTGTGTTGGTGATTGTCTTAGGTTTTTACTCTGTGCTAGGGATTTGAGCTTTGCTAGACATAGATTGCTTAGATTCTTACCTAGGATGATTATCTATTAGTTTTTGAATGCTAGAAATGGGTTTAGAGCTGACATTCACTTAGGGTATCTGATCTTAATGCCTTTGTGACAGGAGTGTCGGGCTAGACATAGTCGATGCGAGTGATGTAGTTGAATTCTCAATTTGGGTTAGAAATAGCTTGGGTTGTGAGAGGTATGTGATGACATGGACGAGTATCGTAGGCTGAGTATAACTGGATGGTAGGTTTAAGTCTGTGACGGGTAGTGTGCATTCGTTCCAGATAAGTTGTCTATCCTTTATAGTTTTTGTTCATTTACTTTTTGTCTTTTCTTTACAACCAATTTATTCCCAAACTCATTATGACAGAATTATCGAACAACGAATCAATAACCAATCTCTTTGGACATGATACGATATAACCTAAACGATATATATCACCCAGTAAAAATAATACCTCACTCTTTGCTTGAACAACGGAAAGCTTCCTCATGACTTGAATAACTTTAGTTCCCTTTTTAGCAATAAATGTGAGGAAGCTTTCCATTGTTCACATATGCTGGAAGCCACATTCTTGTTTTAATTGGATTTTATTATGCTTAATCTTTTGTTTTGTGTTGATTGTATGATTGCATGAAAATGATCAAGACATTTTGTTTGATTTTGAGCACAACTACCTTGGTCAAATTTTCAATTCACCTTGTGAGTGTGTGATCATTTTTTAACCCCTTTGAGCTTTTATCAATATCCATGTTTATTTGAAATTGATGCTTGTCTATGAGTGTTGAATTCACTTTTTTTGTATGGATGTTGATTTCTTTGTTTCTTGAACCCTCAACTATATGTTGTTGTATGAATTTTTACCTTGCCTTAGAAAGTAGGGAGTATTCACATAATGATGTTGGTTGAATTCAAGTTTGAGAGAAGAATGTTTATGTACTTATATTGTGGTTGGTATGAGGTTGAGAAAAAGAAGAAAAAAAATGAGAAGAAAAGAAAGATTAGAAAAAGAAAGAAAGAAAGTTTAGAAAAAGAAAAACAAAAAGAGTATGAATAATGTTGTGTTAATAAGTGAGGTGTTTTGGTTTGACAATTTGTGATGAAGAAGAAGTTTGATTGAAATTGTATTGTTTGGAACTTTGTGGAATTAATTTCTCCCTTAGGTTTAGGCAAGTTTTTGTTTCGATTAACTTTAGGACTTATCACTTGTTTGTTAACCAAGCCACATTACAACCTTGAAAAGCCCTTGTGATTCATGCTTTTGTATTTTCAATATTAGTTTTTTGATGAATGCATAATTTAGTCTTTTGTTTGCAAGATTGTTGGATGAGTGTCAAAATCCCCTCACCTGTGTGTGTTTTTCATCTACCGATAAACTTTTGCTAGGTGTGATTCATGATTGAGCTTGCTTTGTTTTAGAATGTTTTGCATTATTTTTTTACTTAGGATTTATTTCGTTTATATGTTGTCGTTGTAGGATAGTGGTAAGTATGTACTTTATCGTGTACGTTTTTGTTTGAACCATACATTTGTTTTCTGTTTTAAAAACTTGTCGATTCGTGATTCTTTGATTATCATTCTTTATTTCTTTGGGTTACTTGACTTTGTTTAAGGACAAACAATGTGTCAAGTTGGAGAGAGTTGATAAGTTCCAAAATGTCGTTATTTTGTGTATTAAATTTATGACACTTATCCGTTCTTTTGTTAATATTTACTGGAATAATCCCGATTTTATCTGTAAATACGTTTAATTGCGTTTTTGTGTACATATTGTATCTTTTGATAGTTTTGTATATATTTTGTAGGTATTTGTTGCATTATTGGAGCATTGAGAATAAAGTCCAAATGGAGCTCCAAGATGCATAGTTGATCAATAAAGGAATAAGGCTAAAAGAAGAAGTCATTCTAAAGTATGCAGGAAAAGAAAAAAAAGTTGCTTAACTGTCATGGGTCGTCGGGCGATGGCCAGGCGAGGGCCATCGCATCTGCTTCGCTGGGTGACGGTGGAGCGAGTAGAAATGACCAATTTTGGAGTTATCCCTGCCTTGCTTCGCTTTTGGGTCGTTGGGCGAGAATATGTCGTGTCGTCAAGCGAAGCTGACCGTCGTCGGGCGACGGAAGATATTTTGGTCAGATGAGGACGTGGCCAGTTATGAGTCAAGTGTATAAGAACTGTCGTCGGGCAATGCTTTATTTCGCTGGACGATGCTTGCGGAACAATTTTTTATATATATATATTTCCTTTTCACTTCATTTTTGTGTTTTAGGGTTTTAGGGTGAGGATTTTGTCTCCCAATTCCATCAAGCATATAGTTTTTGATAGATTAGCTTAAAAAACAACACTAGGGCTTGCTTATGGATGATTGGAGGTGGATTGCTCTTCGATTGGCGTTGACAAACCAGTGTAGATTTTTGGTTTATCTCTTCTCCTCTCTATCTATTTCTCTATTTGTTGGGTTTGTATGTATATTTACCTTGAACTCATGTATATTTGTCGCCCTTGGCGTTGTATAAAATTTGTTTTATGAATTTGTGTTGGTGATTGTCTTAGGTTTTTACTGTGTTAGGGATTTGAGCTTTGCTAGACATAGATTGCTTAGATTCTTACCTAAGATGATTATTGTTAGTTTTTGAATGCTAGGAATGGATTTAGAACTGACATTCACTTAGGGTTTCTGATCTTAATGCCTCAGTGTCAGGAGTGTCGGGCTAGACATAGTCAATGCGAGTGATGCAGTTGAATTCTCAATTTGGGTTAGAAATAGCTTGGATTGTGAGAGGTATGTGATGACACGGACGATTATCGTAGGCTGAGTATAACTGGACGGTAGGTTTAAGTCTGTGACGGGTAGTGTGCATTCGTTCCAGACAAGCTGTCTATCCTTTATAATTTTTGTTTATTTACTTTTTGTCTTTTCTTTACAACCAATTTATTCTCAAACTCATTAACAATAGAATTATCGAACGACGAATCAATAACTAATCTCTTTGGACACGATACAATATAATCTAACCGGTATCTATCCATAAGATCTACTCTTCATCTTCACTAGACAATTCATCATAATCGTCCCATTTCGGCATGAAATTCTTTGTTTTCATTTGAAAGCATTCTTCTTTGATTTCTCTTTTTCAAGCATTAGACATTCATTTTGAAAATGTCATATTTATTTTCATTCATAGAAGATGCTTTGTCTCTTATCTTCAGTGTCTTTCATTTCTTTCAAATTTTTGGAGTGTTTCAAATTTTTCTTAGGAAACTACTTATAATTTTTCTTTCCCTCAAACCATGAACCCTTTTGATATGATTTATAATCCATCATCATTTGAATCTTCACTTTGGTCATTATGTTTATCTTCATTTGATTCTTGTTCAACTTGAAGTGCCTTTGAGGTGGTCTTCATGACTTTAAGCTAAATGAAAGGACTTTGTCTTCCTCCTTGATTCATATTCTTTAAGTTCAATCTTTATGATACTAGATGGATCTTCTATGTTTTTCAAGATAATGTGTGTTGAGATGTTTGCTCCTTCTATTGTTATGACTTTAGGTGTTTTTTTTTTAGGCAAACTTCTTAGAATATTTTTCATGGTGTGAAATCCAGTGGCCAATGAAAGAGTTTGAGAATCCTAAATTTAAGATTCCAAATTTCAGCAAGCCAAACATATCAAAAGCTTACAACAAATTGAATTAGAAATCAAAACAGCCATTTCCAAGAGAGTATTTTTCAGCAGGATCCAATTTTCCAAACAGAAATAAGGATGCATGGTTAACACTTAACACCCTAAATTCTTGATTATATATTTATGGTTATGTGTATTTGTTTGTGTTTATGGTATTTAACCTTAGAAAATTAGTACATGATAATTATTATAATGTTGAGTTACCATTGTTATTATTAGTAATGAAATAAATAAATAAACGTTATTATTGTTATTATTATGAAAAAATGTGTGCATGAGCATTTTTCCGTAAAATAAGCATTTTATATCGCAAGAGTAAAGTAACATCAATAATAATTTGATGCATATCATATATTCACGCCATGAATTCTTCACTCATTCATGAATTATGTCTTTTCACTTTGAAAACATAGATGGAAAATGAACATTCTTCTTCTTCCACAATGGATATGCTACGTTCTGAGCCTATGCAACTTGCTCAATTGATCATTCCAATTGAAGCAGCTCAACGAACCATCTCGTACCTTGGTGATCTTGGTCTTTTTCAATTCAAAGATGTATGATTTTGACGTCTACGATCACATTTTCGATCATATTGTTTTTTTCTCCATATGTATATATAATATATGTATTAATCTTATTCATTTCGTTCCTACATTGATAATTCTTATTTAAATCATCGATTCTACAGCTTAACGGAGATAAAAGCCCGTTCCAACGAACGTATGCTTCTCAGGTACCTTATGCTGCATTTTACAGAATTGTTTTACTATATTGGATAGAAAAAAATTACTTAACATTTGAACCATTAGGTTAAAAGATGCGGAGAAATGACGCGTACAATGCGGTTATTTAAGGAACAAATGACAAAAGCGGGTATATCTCCGTCACCACGATCAACACCAAATGCTGGTATTGATCTAGAAAAATTGGAGGTTGTTAAGTGTTTTGAAATTTTTATTATTATTTCTTAAGGTGATAAAGAATTTGTTATCATGCGTCGAAATTTTCTCTATGTCTATAGACTAAATTGGCGGAACTTGAAGCTGATCTACTCGAGATTAATGCGAACAATGAGAAGTTGCAACATGCTTATAATGAGCTTTTAGAGTATAAGCTTGTTCTAGAGAAGGTAAAGTTTTTAATGTTCACCATTGCCATCATATTTAAATTAGTAATGTTATATTTGTTTTATCATTTCAGGTTGGAGAGTTTTTTCCTTCGGCGCAAAATAGCGCTGTAGTTCGCCAAAGAGAATTTGGAGTTCAACCACTTGTTGAAGGGTCTATTGACAGTCCATTATTAATCGAACAAGTATAATATCTAGTTTTATAATTTTCAGGACCGTCTTTAAGTGCCTGATCTAAAATTTGTCAAAATCTTGAATAACATATGCTTGGCCTTCAAAAAGTTAAGACGGCCATGGTAATTTATATTCATAAGTTTTGCTTCATGTTTCTTGTTGATGAAGTAAAGAAAAAATTTGTTTTGTAGGAGAGAACATCATATCTGGTAAATCAGATTAAACTTGGGTTTATATGCGGTCTTGTTAATAGAGAAAAATCAATTCCGTTCGAAAGAATTTTATTTCGTGCTACTAGAGGAAATGTGTTTCTGAAACAAACTATGGTTGAAGAATATGTTGTGGATCCTTTGTCAAGAGAGAAGGTTAGTTATTCTAAACTCTAAAATTAAAATCTTAAACTATTTTGATTCATTTTAACATAAATTTTTATAGGTTCATAAAAATGTATTTGTTATATTTTATTCTGGAGAGAGAATAAAAAGTAAAATTACAAAAATTTGTGATGCTTTTGGAGCAAATCGTTATCCATTTTCAGATGATTTGGGTAAACAATTTCAGACAATGACAGAGGTAAACATAACAGATTGTTGCATCATGAGCATTTCTTCTAAAATGCTTATAACAATTGGTTATTATGATTTCCTATTGTGAATTTGTTAGGTGTCAGGAAGACTTGCAGAATTGAAGACAACTATAGATATGGGTTTGCTTCACAAGAGCAATTTGTTGCAGGCAGTTGGATATGAATTTGAGCAATGGAACCTTTTGGTATGATTGATAACTTCAATTAGTATTTTTAACTAGATTGTACAAGTTTATGTGAAAAAAATCATTTTAAAGCTAACATTTGATTTCATAAATTTTCATCAATAGTTGAAGAAGGAAAAATCCATTTATCACATCCTGAATATGCTAAGCATTAATGTGACAAGGAAATGTCTCCTTGCAGAAGGATGGTGTCCTCTTTCTGCAACAAGTCAGGTTTGTTTTTAAACCCACAATAACTTCACTTTACAATAAGATATTCATAAATCTATATGAATTGTAACTTTTTTTAGCTAACTTAAATTCAACATGCAGATTCAGAAAGTATTGTTGCAGGCAACAACAGAATGTAGCTCTCAAGTTGGGGCAATATTTCAAGTTTTACAGACAAAGGAGTTACCTCCCACCTATTTTTGCACAAATAATTTTACTTCCTCTTTTCAAGAAATCGTAGACGCATATGGGTAAGTTACACTAGATTAATTCGTTCAGTTGAATTAAATGAGTATAAGGCATTAATTAGTTCAGGATTTTACTATAAACAAGTTGCTGATAATCGTAAATATTTGGCAGAATTGCCAAATATCAAGAAGCAAATCCCGGTGTATACACGATCATTACATTTCCATTCCTTTTTGCTGTAATGTTTGGTGATTGGGGTCATGGCATATGCTTATTACTCGCAACATTGTATTTCATAATGAACGAGAAAAAGTTTTCTTCGCAGGTACTTCATTCAATACTATGTTCTATATTCAAACATTATCTTGTTTGATGTATCAATCTCAAATTCATTTGATGTTGTTAACTTGTAGAAACTTGGAGACATACTAGAAATGGTTTTTGGTGGAAGATATATTATTTTGATGATGTCTCTCTTCTCAATTTACACCGGTTTTATATACAATGAGTTCTTCTCCGTTCCCTTTGAAATTTTCGGACCAACGGCCTATGGATGTCGTGATCCTTCTTGCAGGTGGTTGTAACTAAATTATCTTCACATATCAATGTTATCTTATGATGATTATAGTAAGGTTAACTATTCCTATTTCAGGGATGCTACTACAATAGGTTTGATAAAAGTGCGTGACACTTATCCATTTGGTGTGGATCCTAAATGGCATGGTACTCGCAGCGAACTTCCATTTCTTAACTCTCTGAAAATGAAGATGTCGATTCTACTAGGAGTATCGCAGATGAATCTGGGAATAATATTGAGTTACTATAACGCAAAATATTTTCAAAACAACATAAATATATGGTAATATCACAAAATAACTTTAGTTGAATATACTATATTATTCATCTATTCAGCCCTGGTCGTTTTGATTCATTTTTCAAATAAAAAATTCGTCTTGTTTCAGGCACCAATTTGTTCCGCAGATAATATTCTTGAATAGCCTATTTGGATACCTGTCACTCCTCATAATTGTTAAATGGTGCACTGGATCACAAGCTGACCTATATCATGTGATGATATACATGTTCCTAAGTCCAACAGATGATTTGGGTGAAAACCAACTCTTTGCTGGCCAAAAGTTTCTTCAAGTAAGAAATTTCATATTTAATTTGTATAAACAATTTTCTATAGTGAATATATGTTGCATATAAATAGTCTATTATTTAACTGTTTCAGATTGTGTTACTACTCTTGGCACTTGTGGCTGTACCATGGATGTTATTGCCAAAGCCTTTTCTCCTAAAGAAACAACATAGAGAAGTATATATATATATATACATACTATAAACTAGTTATCTCTTTGGTTTTATTTTTATTGGTTGTTATCGAAACTAATTTATAATCTTTATTATCATGTTTATATAGAGGCATAAAGGTCAATCTTACTCTCTGCTCTTTGCTGGGGATGATCCTCTCGAATCACAGTCAGACGGTGTTCACCAACACAAAGATGATTTTGATTTCAGTGAGATTTTTGTGCACCAACTTATACATACAATAGAATTTGTGCTTGGAGCTGTGTCCAATACTGCTTCATATCTTCGTTTATGGGCCCTCAGGTAAGTAGTTGAAAGTTTCTGATGCCATTATGTGAATGCTTCATATCATAAGCCATAGTTTTAACTTTCTTTTGGTTTTTGGTCTTGTTTAGTCTAGCTCATTCGGAGTTGTCAAGCGTTTTCTATGACAAAGTTTTACTTCTGGCTTTTGGGTAAGTACTAGTAATCAGGGTTGTCTCAAGTTTTTAGAGGCTCCGCTCATGTATTTGTGTGATTGATGCAGATATAACAATACAATTGTGCTCATTGTTGGCATTATCGTTTTTGTATGTGCGACCGTTGGCGTCTTATTAGTAATGGAAAGTCTAAGTGCTTTCTTGCATGCTTTAAGACTTCATTGGGTAGAGTTTCAAAACAAATTTTATGAGGGAGATGGTTACAAGTTCTTCCCATTTGCATTTGCAACCCTTGGGGATGAGGATGGACTGTAATTGCTAAATACTAGACGTTATAATGTATATAAAGATAATTGTTCCTACCAGTTGTAGCTATGTATGACATGTATATTTTGAATATAAACTTTTTATTCAAATAATAGCTCATAAATATCAATAGAGTATTGTATTTCATGTTTTTTGGCCATTACAACACAATGCATGCATATTAAGGGTGTGCTCAGTATAATTTTTTTTACACACTAAGTCTCACAACTCCTAAATTTAGGCTTAAACCACATATGAACATCTATAACCAATACATACTCCTATTCATTTAATTACAATCTAATCCAAAGTATAAGAGATACAACAACAACAAGATAATTGAGCACTCTTAATCCACAAAGAAAGCCATCTGTGTGATAAGATTGTCCTAAGAAACTACTGATTGTTGGGCTAACACTAGCAACATGCAATGAGTATAGGATGAAGACATGAAGTGATGCAACTTAAGATAATCTAAAGATGCATAAAATCGTGGTACTAAGGATCTGAATGATGTTGCAACACACAAAAAACCAACTACCTAGCCCTTCATTCCGCGCAACTCCACTGCCTTTAAATTAGTTAAGATTGACAATAAATCGAATCAACATGAAAATAGTTTTGAACTCGGAATTCGGTTTGACAATGAAATCGTTGAACTAGGTTTATGAACCAATTGAGCCAAAGAAAAGAATTAAATTCGCTAACTAAATGAGCTGAACTTGAACTATAGATAGTTCAACTCGTTAGTTTCATGAATCAATTGGATTATATATGACATGAATTATATTGACTTTAAAGAGTAGGTTTAAAGATTAATGTCAAATCTTATCTCTATATTTTTGTTAATCTAATGATTTTAATTGATAATTTATATTCTCAGACGAGCAAAATATTTCTAAAAATAATTATACAAACATCATATAAATTATGTGTTTTTTAAGAAAATAATTTAAAAATGAACATATATTTTCAAATTTTAAAAATATTTTTTAATTTGTAAGAGCACCCACATCCATTATGTCCATCAAAGTTATTTAAATCAGATCCACTTAATTTTTTATATTATTTCAGTCTTCCCTATCATTTAAACAGCTACATTTTCTAAATATCAATGCAATTCTTCCAAAATTTTAAAATGAGTCCCACCAAACTCTCCATTATACTAACAATTGTATTAATTTTGTTACTTTCTAATTAAAAAATTAAAGAAAAAGAGTAACAAATAGTTGTAGTAGCGTGGTTTGCTCCAATAATGTTATTAAACCAAAAAACTCTTTTCCTCTTCAATTATCCATTGTCATCTGATACAGTGTAGGAATTCTGAAGTTACACCGATAATTATGCTCTAAGGTTTCTAAATATTTAGATGAAGTTGTGGATTTTTTAGGCAAATATAAACTCCAATTGAGTAGTTTTTTAATTAAACTCTCAAATGTATCTCTTGAAAATTGTGTAGTTTTTGAGTTAATAGATTTGTGAGGCAATGTTAAATTCCAATTTTATAACTTTAATTTTATTTCTACAATTTCTATTTAAAAAATATTAATTTAAAAAGACAAATATATCAAAAAAAAATTAAAAAAATAGCTTTTAAGTCCATGAAGCAAGGGAGTTGAAGCTAACAAGATGAACCATACGAGTTGAACCGAGTTGTTCATGAATTTATAATGAGTCGTTGAGATTAAAAAAAGTTCGTGTCAAACTCGAACTGAGATTTGAGCCGAACCAATTCTTAACGAGTATAGGCGAGTTCAACTCGACTAAACTCATTTTCAACCTTATTCGCAACACACATATAATCGTCATTAAGAGCCTTCAAGCCTACACTTCCTATCTTTCGACCTCTTACAACTCCACCTACATGAACACATAGGAAATACCAACATGGAGAAAAAATAGCTCCTAAGATCGCCTCAAAATAACTTATTATCCATGTGGATCTATGTGCTTTCATGTATAATTGTCTTCAACCATTATATGATCTTGTTGGTTTAGATGATGACAACACCTTATCTCAAATGGAATTCGGAGAATTCATTATCTATTGAGATGGTTCAACAATCAAGATGTTTTTTATGATGACAAATGTCAAGCCACCTCAATGATGACAAAAACCTTAAGTCAAATGATGTTTGATGAAGTCTTTTGTATCAACGGTTCATAAATCTATGATGATGGCATTTAATCAAGAAATTTTAAGTATATCTTAAAACCTTTTTTGATCAAGAGAAAGTAAATATACTTTTGATCAAGAGCAACGGTTCGTAAGTAAATGTACGTCGGTCTATATGGCGGCAGTCCGTACAACCAACAATAGATTCGGTTAGGCCAGGCGCGGGTCGATTCATCTAATTTCAGAATTTTCGGAAAAGTCGGCATATTCTGGACTTGCGTGTTTTGGATTTTTTTTCCAGTTTGATCCAAGGATCTATTTGTCGATGAGTTGTGTTTTCGGACTTTGTTTGATGGGTATTTTCTATTATAAATATGTGTCTTTTATGTTTGCAGGTGTGACAATCTTAGAATTTACAATAAAAGGGTAGAGCAAAGGGTTTATGGTCTTCTCATGGAAAAACTTATAAAGGCAAAGGTTTAGTGTAACATTTGGAGTTATCTAAGGGGATTGTGAAATACTTGTTTACACCTTGGGTTTGTGTGCTTACATTATTTAGAGTTGTAGAGGTTGAGAAACACTTTGGTAGAAAATATGGTTTGTTCTTGGGAACCTTCAGGATTGTTCTTGGGAACTCTAAAGGAAAAGACTATTTTCTTGTAACTCAATTGTAATCTCTGGTAACAAATTTTCTGATAATAGTGAATTGGAGAGCTGCTCGAACTGCGTAAACAAACCTTTTGTCTTTTTCTTGCCTTATTTTGTAATATATCTTATTTATTAATTATTATTGTTGAAGACTATTTATTTTGGTTGCTACTATTATTTTTCTCACATATCAAAATATTCTTGAAACTGAACCTTATCATTATTCACAACAAGTGGCGCCTACCATTGGGCAAAGGGGTATTGTTTACAAGTGAGCACCATGGGCAAATGATAGATCGAGAAATTTTCTAGAAACAACAACTTTGGTTTGTCGAAAGTTAAGATGCAAGCAATTTTAATTAAAAAGAAATGTAAAGATCCTTTTAAGGTTGAAACGTTGGTTCCTGTAGGGCTTACACATGTACAAAAGATCGAGATGGTGGATAATGATAGAAGTATCATTATCTCGTGCCTTGGGGATAAAGTTATAAGAGAAGTCTCCAGAGAGTAAACTGCAGTTTCTATATGGAAAAAACTTGAATAATTGTATATGACAAAGTCTTTGGCTCACAGGTTGTGTTTGAAACAACGAATCTATTTATTCCGAATGAAGGAGAACAAATACATAGTGGAGCAACTTATAAAATTTCACATGATTATTGATGATCTTGAGAATATTGAAGTGAAGATTGAGGACGAGGACAATATTTTACTCTTGTTGAGTTTATTACCCTGATATTTTGAGAACTTTAAGGATGTCTCCCTTTATGGTAAAGAAGGTACTATCACTTTGGATGAAATATAGACGGTAGTAAAATCTAAATATTTTTCAAAGGCGAAAGATTTGAAGATAGTGATGAAGTATTAGTTGTATCAAGGGGAGAAGGTGAGCGTAAAGAGATGTCCAAATCATTGAGGTTTGATAAATCAAAGGTAAAATGTTTTAATGGTCAGAAAAATAGTCACTTTAAGAAGGATTTTCCTAAGAGAAAGGTCAATAATTATCATGTTCAAGTTGTGGTTGCCCTAGATGAGGATGGTTATTAGGATGGTGGTGCATTAGTGGTATCGAGTTTAGAGACTGGAGATAGTTAGGTCATATAATCAGGTTGCCCTTATTACATGTGTTCAATAATAAATTACTTTGAGACTTTGAAGCTGATGCAAGGTGGGGTAGTTCACATTGGTGATAATAAGGCTTGAAAGGTTCATGGTATTGGTATGGTCAAACTTAAAATGTTTGATTATGGTGAGTTTCATCTTCACAATGTGAGGTATATTCTAGAACTCAAGCGAAATTTGTTATCTATAAGCATGTTTGATGATCTAGACTATTACACTAAAGTTGAACGTGGAGTATTGAAAATTTCACATGATGAAGTGATTATTGCTAAAGGATCTAAAATATGTGATCTATATATTTTAGAAGGTTTAAATTTTGTTATCCATTCATAAATAATTAATGAGGGCTTTCATGATAAGAAATAACTATGGTATTTGAGGTCAAGGCGTTATGAATGGCTTTAGGCTGTTAGAAGTGTATAATAATTTTACTGAAAATAACGGATAAAAATGCATGTGACTATTGAGATGTTATTGAGTTTTTGGAGAAGGACTGATGTCAAAACAACTTACTTGGTAACTAGAGAATTTCTTTAGAGGAAGAATTATAAAAACCAAGGGATAAACCTTTTAGAAACTATATCAGAAATAACTCAATTTGAGGTAGAGTTTCCTACTATGGATACTAGTAGTAGTAAGGAAACGATTAAAGAGATATGTGATTATCATTTGACTCGTGATAAGGTAAGGAGAGAGATTGTAGCATCTCAATAGGATGGTTATGTTAGACTTGGATGTTATGTTTTGAATATGGATGAAGGGTTGCAAAATACAAAAAGAAGAACCTTAAGGGAGTCATTTAAAACATGTGGAGTCAATGATGGTTGAAAGATCAAACTTGTGGCTTTGTTAAATTGCCTAGGCACAAAAGGATAATTGAAAACAAGTGGATGCAAGTGGCAAGATCAAGATTCAAGTGTGTCTTAAATTTGATCAAGGTTATTGATTAGAGTTTCAACATGGTAGAGAGCAACAAGTTTGTTGATGGTTAAATAAACATCAACACAATTTTAAGTTAAGGTGGAGATTGTTGAAGAATGTCTTAAAACCATTGTTGATGAATAGAAAGAAAATATATTTTGGAGATTGCATAAACCATAAAAATAAAAAGTTCTAATTTTTTTTCAAAAAGTCGAAAATAAAAAACGAGTAAAAATTGAGTCAAGTGGCACTTGAGCTCCAACAATTGGCGGTGATGTCAAGGTCGTGGAAGGCAGCAGAGGTGGTCGGAACCACAGTAGCTCCCACATGCCCATACAACCAGTGGTGGTGGTTGAAACAATCGGCTGAACATCATCTGATAACTATATCAATGAAGTCGCCATCGAACGTTTTTTTTTCTCACAAAAGGAGAAAGGTAAACGCATCGCGAAAACCTGAAAGGGATAAGACACGGTCTTGCGACCGAGAGATAGGGTAAGGGAATCTATTACGCGAAGGGAAGGTATTAGCACCCCACACGTCTGTAGTACTCTACAGTATCCACTTCTATTTTCTATCTAATGGATGTGTTTCTATCTATTTACTGCTTAATAACTATATATGTATGCTAAAAGAGTATGCATGTGAAAGAAAGGAAAATAAAGAAAACACGGGGAAAAGAATGAAGTATTTACAAAGTTTGCTCGATCGAGCCCCGTGACAAGATGCCTACGTATTTCCTCGTATAATGGGAAAGTCAGAGCGCCGTAGTTCGGCTCATATGTTTTAGTGGGTTATGTGTTTTTTACTTATGAAAAAGAGGTTTTAAACACAAAAAAGAAAACCCGTAGGCAAAAATAAAGTTTGCATTAGTTGGTTATTTTTACCTTAAAAAAGGAGTTTGAACCATTATTAAGTGTTTTAATTTGCAAAAGAAAAAGAAAACAAGTTTTAGTTTTATTACATGCAAAGATGCGAAAGAAACTAGAAAACAAACAGGGAAACTATCTAACTCTATCCCTAATGTTATCATGCATGGATTACAACCTAAGGTCTAACTCGAATTACTACCTAAAGTAGATTCAAGAGAATCCTAAGGAAACATGCCAAAGGTTTACAACCTAAATCTATGTCTATCTCGATTCGCTACCTGAAGTAGAATTGAAGACGACAAAAAGGAATGGAACAGGTTTGTAACCTAAATCTATGTCTATCTCGAATCACTACCTAATGTAGAATCGAAGATGACAAAAAGGGATGAAGCAAGCAAGTGCATTGGCAAAAGCACACAAACAATGCAATGAAAACAAACAAATGGCACACAAGCGCAGGAAAAGGAGGAAGTCTCATAGCCTCGAACAGTAACGAGCATACCGTAAGTCAACCAGGAGCCGACATGTAAAACCCTTCTAATTATCCGCGATTTATAATTTAATAATCAGAGTTTTTAACACATATCAAGAGGCGTCACAATTTTAATATATTTCAAAATTATAACCAAACAGATGTCATGCTTTCACTGAAGGAATTCATTAAATAAATAAACCAAAAGTTATGTTTAACAGCGGAAATGAAACATAACAACTCCTGAATACGTCGTTCATAATTATTCCAGGATGATAAACTAAAACATTAATCAAAACTAATATTTAATATCCAAAATGGATCTCAATCAAACGTTTCCCCAGTGTTACATCTACCAGAGCACGACACTGACACGCGGATTAACTAATGACTCGACTCTAGAAGCTATCCTCACTGATTTCCAAGCAGCTAATCACTTCAAATCTGAAATCATTAAAGTAAGGGTGAGATTTCTATCCAATATAAAATGCATTATACGTTTTTAAATACAACGGAATAATTGAATACATTAGTCCATTATCCAAAGGCATAATCATAGAAAATTCACAAATATATCTCACACAATGAACATGTAAATATAACAAACAATGGAAATTGCAACACTGGAAACCATCCTAGCATGTTACAATCCCATATGCAATGCAGACTCTATGCATGTGGTACCAAAACGTGAACCGAGTTCACCCACTGCTCCGTTTACATGTGGAAAGACAGCGGAAATCCATGATTCGCCCAGAACACTGAGTCAAGAATCTAGCCTCACTACCTCACAATCCTGGTAAGTTTATTGGCTCTGCAAGCTCACTTCCACACAATGGAAATGAACCAATCAACAATGCTTATGCATGCACCATAAAAGCATGCAACATCAATTCAACGGAATATGATCACAACATAATTCCACATAATGCCAACATCAACGAGTATCACATGATAACAACATAATCATGAAATAAATTATCACAAAGCATAACTATGCCAAACGCTTACCCTTCAATTAGTAAGACTATCACCAATATGTACAACAATAACAACTGAGATCAACAATCATCATGAATATACAACATCGACAACAACACATGATATCAATACAATCATGAATAAACAACAAGGAAAACAACACATAAGCCTCAATCTTCATTCAACTTGTTAAACAATCTAACCAATATATCACATGATCACATCTCAATCATAATGGATAGCAGGCACAACGCATGAGTATCAGTCCTCATTCATTAAATCAAACAATTCATAACCCATTCTCCTTTGTCCTTAACCATCAACGTTTCAAAAATCGGGAACTCGACACTTTTAAAATAATTTTCACAAAATAATATTTTTCTCTTTTTAAAAGATAGTATTTTTAATTTAAGAAATATTTCCGTAAACGGCACTCGAATTGGAGTTACGGTTTAGAAAATATGAATTTTTGAAGTTTAAGTATTTTTGAACTCAATACAGTGGAACCCGGTTCCTACCCTGGTACGACCCGGTTCCCACTTTTTGAAAAAAGTCACGCCCCTGGAATTTTGTATGGGAACCCGGTTCCTACCCCACTGGGAACCGGTTCCTACGTACAAAATTTTCCAGTTTTTGAAAGTTTACACTGGGAACCCGGTTCCTCCCCACAGGGAACCGGTTCCCACGACCTGCAGAATCATTTTCTGCTATTTTGACAGCATTTAGGCATTCCAAATCACTTCCAAACATTCCCATACGAATTGCAACATGAGGAACACTAAAATACATCCATTTTACACCATTATAATATCAAACAACACTATCACATCATTCCTATTTATTATTTGACACACTAATGGTTTCCGACCTACAATCCGACACAAGTAGGGTTTAATTCCTACAAACCTATAATCACCTAAATCAAACTTCCTAACATACCCAATCATCCGGTTGATTCCCAAAACCCATAAGGCATTAAAATTGAATGAAATCACCCCTTACCTCGCGATGATCTTCGATTTCCTCGGCGTTGGTTTTTTCCTCTCTTCTCTTCCCTTCTCCAATTCTACGTGAAATAACTTTTTTCCAAAAAGACCTTCTTTCCTTCTTTTCCTTTTTATAATCCTTTTAATACTCCTTTTATTTATTCCAATAAAATAAATAATTAGTAATTAGTAAAGTAGAGTGATTTACTCCTCACACCCTCTAATTACCCTTCACCCACCAACTCTTCTTTTTAATTAAATAGTCCAATTAAATCCAAAAATATAAATAATCAAGCCTTTAATTAATTAAATAATTAAATTCCTTATTATTTAATATTCGAATTAAATCGGGGTGTCACACGACACATCCGATTCCTGTGAAAAGTATCACCGCATGACATGAATTGTCAAGTGCGAAGAGCAAATGATGCGAGTTCTGCAATAAATGCGAACCCCAGGAAAGCGTGGAGAGTCAGAATAGGGAAATCTTGCCACTTTATTATTATTGACTCGATAAAGGAAGCAACACGATTCGCGTGTGCTGAGCTGACACGGACTAGAACTGTGCGGGTGTCGATTGCGGATCCTTTCCGCTTGCCCATCATATCATCATGACTCGATAGCAGGAAATATAAAAAGCGGGACTTTGCTTGGTGGTGCCACGTCGGGTGTCCTAATCACTTTTGACCTATGCAAGCACAAATATAAACACTTACTGAGAATTACCTCCCTATTGTTCACAGTGATTTCTGGTGAAACAACCGCTAGTCCTCCAAACTATCAAATAAGCGTTATGATCGTTATTCAATCCCTTTGGTAACTTGCAGGATCGACTAGATTGATCCTATGGGGTATTGGTCGTCTGTATAAACTTAAAACAAGGATCCACGTTCAAGGTCTGTTTTTGAATGTTTTATATATGTTCAAGTGTGTTTCGATTATGATGTTCAAGAACTTAATAACATGCTCAAGTAAGCAATATAAAACTAATTTGAACAATTAAAAGCATAAAGATTTCGAATTGCAGAAAATGTATAAATGCAAGGAAAGTTAAATGACTTTTAAATGTAAAAGACTTTCAAAGTAAAAGCATAAAATGTAAAAGGCATGAATGTAAGAACAAGTATGTAAAAGCTTTCTGGAAAATAAGAGCGTTACTATAAAAGTTTCAGAAAAATAAAGGGTTTCGAAATGTAAGAAAACGTTTAAATGCAAGGAAAGTTAAATGACTTTGAATGTAAAGAATTTAAAAGACATTGATGCAAGATAAAGATAAACTGGAAAGATAAAGATGCATTATTGAATAATAAAGAGTTTGGTGCAATCATACGTACATCATTCGTGCATTCGTTTCCCTAGCCATGTGGTATTTTGAATGTTACTGAATTTTAGTACAATAGATATGACACACGAAATCCTAACACTAAGACTTCTATTTATACTATTTCGACCATAACGGTCTGACTTATGAGATCTTGCCACGTTTCAGACATGCAGAACACTATACTTCTCTAGCTTCCACGTCTTCGAACCGTTTCAGCAGCATATTCGAACTTCCATTTATCCCGCTCACGTTTGAATTTCAAATATCTGAACTGTCTTTCGTTTCGAACTCGCTTCTTAAACACCACGCTACTACCACTTCGAAGCTCCTTTTATATGTATCATCATAATTGCTATTCGAAGCTCCAAGTTTCAGTATGTCTATTCGAAGAGCCAATTCTTTCATTCCGAATCATGACATTCCCTTTGTTCCAACGAATACTGATATTGTTTCGTTTCGAGCTTAATGATTCCTATTCGAATCATCAAAATCTTCAGCCAACAAAATGCCCCTTTAAAATATGTATTTCGAATCTCTTTCTGAGAAATACTTATTTTAAATATATCCATAAGATTTTGATGTGACTTTGAGCAATCATGACACTGTGTATGATTTCTATTACGTCAGTCACGACGGCTCTTGGGTTTCCGAACCGCTTCAAAACAGTTGCCACGGTATGGTGCGGTTATTAAAGACAATGATTATCTTTAATCATGCTTATTTCCAATGCTTACCTTACGCCACCTCACTCCGCGTCCAACCCACGTTCTCCACGTACCTTGGCCTTAGTTGATGAGTGTTTCAAATTCCTTACTATAAAACTAAACAAACTTAGTCTTTTTACTCTTTTTACACACTCTGAATCTTCTTCTTCTTTTTCTCTTTGCTGAAAAACCCTAAAAACCTTAACAACTTCCAACAATGTCTTCAACAACATCTGAGATGAAAAAGATCTCCAAGAAGAAGAACAAGAATGCTGGAACGATCCTGGAAAGCAAGGTTGATATTCACCAAGGCCAATTCGTGCTTATTCCTCAAGGCATCTCCAAAGAACAAGAACTCTTGTACGCTTCCCAGGTATTAATCCCAACCAATGCCTCTGGAAAGAGGTTCGCCCTAATGGGCCCTATCACAGTTTTTGAGATTCTGAAGGATGTTAGAACCATATTCCCCGTTTGCTATGATTTTAAACCTTTGTTCAACAAAACGGAAACCCCTAGGTTAGAAACTGATAATGTGAATAAACCCTCAGCTCCGAAAGACATAGAAACCCCTGTGGTTCCCCCAAAGGATCCTTTTATTTTGGACAATGTTAAAAGTAATTTTAAGCCATTTCGATCCTGCCCTACTGCTGATGTAGCTTACCAAAACTGGTTTGCTAAAGTAGAGGTTAAGAAATCCCATCAGTGGGAGGAACTAGGTATTTACAATCTCCTCAAACTATCGAAACCAGGCTTCACCTACAGCCACCCTCTACTATTTGCATCCATGTACTTTTGGGATAGTACTTATAATACCTTTCACCTTCCTGGAGGGATGATCACACCTACCCTTTTTGATATAGCTGCTATCACTGGCCTATCACCAGTAGGAGAAACATATATCCCTGATTCTGAGGAACATTCCAGCATAATTGACTTCGATATCAAGTTGGCTAGCTTCTCCAAGTTTATCAGTCATTATCACACTGAAGGTGATAGTGTTTCTGATGTCGAACATATTGCCTTTCTCACCCTCTGGTTATCAAGATATGTTTTCTGCAGTAGGTCGCTACAGGTAGCCAGCAGGTTTATCCCTGTAGCAAGGGATCTTCACGAAAATAGGAGGATTAATTTAAGTGAGCTCTTACTAGTTGACCGTTATGAAAGTTTGAGGTCAGCTGTTTCGAGTTTAAAATCGCACACTCCTAAGAATATCTTGCTAGCTGGTCCTTTCTGGTTGCTCCAGTTATGGCTTAATGCCATGTTCGAATCTTCACTTTCTACTGCGGATACTATTGTTGAGCAAGATCCAGAAATAGCGGATCGAAATGTTGAAGGCACAAGGTTAAGAAGACTGACTCCGAGTGATGACAAGGCTGATTTCCAGATTCTATTTTCACAATACATTATGCTCTTTTCCAAGAAATATAAGTTTGAAGAAACTATGGCGCCCTTTGCTTCGAGGACCCATGGGCCATCATGGTTCACCATGCCCCTTCGGGCGGCTAAGTGTAAAGAAGTCAAGATATCTGGAAAGCCTTCTTGCTTCAAGACTAATCTCTTCAAGAATCACTCCGACCAAAAATCAAATTCTCTTATTTGCCTATCAACCAAATTTTGTTTCAAGACAATTCGGTCTATGCCAATTAATCCCTGAACCCCTCTTTCAGACTCAGAGCTCCATTACCTCCGGTCGAACTTTCAAGGCCAGAGAAGCTAAATTACAACAAGAACAATATCAAGAATTTGCTCAATTCGAATTAATTCCTTTCGAACCAACTTATTTTTCATCCAAAGGTTTTCTGGATTGGTGGACTAAATTCTACCAATCTTGTATGTTTGATACTCTCACCATCCAAAATAAACTGACTGCTGCGTTCGATGTGCAAGTACACAAAAAGAAAGGTATGTTCACTCACGCTCAAGAAATTAAAGCTTTTCAGACGTACTTCGAAACAACTTATGATCCCACACGCTTGGAGTCCACAGTATATCGAGCGTCCCAAACCTTGAAGGAAAAATTTAAAGAAAAAGTCTCTAAGTTCAGACTTCCTTCAGGGTTGTCACCTGAGGATAGGTATAGGTTGGCACTCGAAATGCATCCACCTAAGTTTCCAAAACTACCTACCTCAGAACTGGCTCTGGCTTGGTTTCCCCCATACCCTTGGTGGTTAACTTGCAAAGAGATGTTCAAATACCAATCTCAAAGGAAACTAAAGTCATCTGAGACTGTGACATGGGCTCGACATTGGCTTCATAATTTCCCAGGGCATCTTCGCTATGAACTTTCTGCCATGTCGATTCTTTCAAATGAAGGCGCAGGTGCGAATGCTTGGGAAATCCCCCAAATAAGTCTTACTTTCTTTATTTTAACATTTTGTCTTATGTGTTTCACTTTTCAGCCATCAGAATAAAGACTGTTGCATCGAAGGCCAAAGAAGGAAGCGGCTCTCAACCAACCATCGAAACAAATGATGATATGCCCAAAGCAACTCCAATAATTACTCCTGCAACAACAACAACAAACACTATTGCTCGAACTCCAACTACCTCTCCAATTCCAACAACTGCTCCGACTCTAACAATTGCTCCGACCCCAAAGGTAAACAATTTATTTTGATATTTCGAATAAGCCTGAACTTATGATTGAAGTCTAACTTATGTTTGCACCATTTCAGACTAGTAAACTCCCACCAACCACTCCAAAGAAGAGAAAGCCTACTACCAGTGGGAAGACTCTCAAGGCTAGGGAAAGTTCACCTACTGCTTCGAAGAAGAAGCAAAAGAAAGACAGCTCAAAAGATACTAATGTCTCTGGACTCGATTCCAGGGATGTTGCTCCCTCACAAAAATCCAAAATCCACCTTCGACCTCCAACGTAATGTTGGAACACAAACGACAATATATGCAGATAATCCACAGGTGAATTCATTTGAATTTTGAAAATGATTATTCGTACCTTAGTTATAAGTTTCTAATCTTTCTTTATTTGTGTAGGATGATTCAACTCCAGTCCCAACCACTTCGACTCCTCCCCCACAAACAGCTGCTCCGATCCATTCTTCTCCTCATGGAGATTCAAGCAACCCGGTGCAAAATAAGGGGTCCTCCAATATGGCAGTTCCGACTGGAGCTCCTGAGCATCCAGATGATCAAGGCACTTCACCTCCTCTCAAGGAGACCAACGAAACAACGCTTGAAGATGCTATAGAAAAACCTCCAGAGACTTCTCACCCAGAATCTCCTCTCCAGACTCATCAAGAAAAGGTTACCCAAATTGAAGAACAAAAGGCTTGCCCTTCTCAGGAGAGCGAGGATTCAAGTGAGGAAGGATCTGAGGATAAAGAAGGAGAAGATGCTCAAGCGGTTCGAGCAAAGGGACGGAATCGATGCTCCCAATAATGAAGCGAGGACATTGAAATAGTGGATCGGTTGGTGATGGCGAAGATGATGGTGAGGAATTAATAAAGGTGATGGTGTCCCTTAGAGCCAATGGAATTTGAAGCGGAACCTACTCCATTGCGTATGGAACTTCCCAAATCCCTCAACGTCAAACAGTGAAGAGGTTAGCCCTCTTAAAGCGGCGACCCTATTGGGTATATGAAGGCTAAGCTAGCTCGGAGAAACACTCCTCTTCCCAAGGTATTGGTTCGACTACTACTTCAACGCCGATGATAGGGTTGTACTTCTCCATAAGATTAGGAAAACAATCCTAGATGTGGATTTATTTGAAGTACTCAAGAAAGGCAGTACAACTGCTTTATCATGAAGGGACTTCTCAACCAAGTCAACCTTACCAATTGTTCTTTGGAAGTTAGCACCATCTGTTCGAACTTCAATCCTTGATAGAAAATATAGCGGGTGTTTCCTCCAAGATGAATCACTACAAACAAGGTCCGAAGGCGTATTGCAATGGATCTTGCTTATGAGCATGCTTGAAGCTTTCTAAAGAAGGGAGCAAGCCACGCATATCGCGCCAAAGCGATTATGAGCTTGAGCTCAATCCATTCTTCTCTGGGCAGTTACGGAACTTCAAAGTAAAATCAAGGAGGCCCAACAACAACGATAGCATATCGGACCAACACTTTCGGTAACCGTTTGAAGAGCTCTGAATAAAGGACTTGCGAGAGAGGCGGTGAGCAATTCAAGGCGAAGTTGCCATCCTAGAAGGAGCCAAGCGCTTTAATCAACAAAAGCTTGAGTCTTTTAGGAGTATCTTCGATCGATTAAGGAACAACACTTATTTCTAAAGATTGTCTATCTATCATGCTTGTAATATTAATTTGACTATAGTTTGTATTACTTGAACAATGCCATTTTGGCAACTTTAATTTACCATTTTGGCATATCCTCATTGTGTTTGATTACGTTCTTGTTATCCGAATCTCTTGCGGTGGCTTATACTTCTTTAGGTATTTCCATTAACCTTTAGGATTCGTTTATCACTTGCCAACTCTTGATCTCATAAGCGTTATTTGAAAATGTTTTTACTATTCGAAACGGTCCTTCCCAATGGGGTGACCATTTACCTAATGCTTTATTTTTCATGTCCATGGGCAATATAACTTTCCAAACTAAGTCATTCGTACTTAATGTTTTACCTTTCACCCTTTTGTTATATGCCCTGGCCACTCTTTCTTTTTGCCTCATCAGGATTTCCAATGCATGTAATCTAACTTCATCTAATTCGACCAACTCATTCATCATCATTTCCCAATATAAAGAAGATGGGATTTCGTTTTGTCTTTGAATTCGAATTGACTGTAGATGAATTTCTACTGGTAAGACTGCATCATGACCAAATGTTAATTGGAAAGGTGTAGTGTTAGTGGCTTCTTTAGGAGATGTTCTACAAGCCCATAGTATTTGATCCAAAGTCTTATGCCAATTTCTTGGTTTTTTACCAACATGTTTTTTAATCAAACCTATTATTACTTTGTTGGCTGCTTCGACCTGACCATTTGCTTGAGCATAATATGGTGTAGATGTTAGCAACCTAAATCCCATTTCTTGGGCAAATTCTTGCATCTTTCTACCAGTAAACACAGATTCTTGGTCTGTGGTTATGCTCTCTGGCAATCCGAACCTATAGATAATTTGTTTTTGTATGAACTCAATAATAGCCTCTTGATCCACAGCTACTAATGGTATTGCTTCGATCCACTTGGTGAAATAGTCTATTCCTACCAGGATATATTTCTGACCTTTAGATGAAGCAGAGTTGATTTCTCCTATTAAATCTAATGCCCATCCTCTAAAGGGCCATGGTTTAATGATCGAATGCAACTCACTTGCAGGAGCATGTTGAATCCCATGTTTCGGCATTCCTCACATCCTTTGGTAAAATCTATACAATCTTTGAGCATCTTGGAATACATACCATATCGAAATAGTAACCACTTCATTTTATGGCACTTTGATGTCCCATGCCCCATTGTGGACTTGATAATGCTAAATATGCCTCACTTTCTCCCAAGCATTTGAGTAATACGCCTTCTTGAGTCTTCTTGAACAGTTCATTTCCCATAAGGACATATGATTGTGCTCTATATTTTATTTTCCTGTCCACATTCAATGTTGGATTTTCTAAATACCTTATTAATGGATTTCGCCAATCTGTATCTGCCAAAGTGTTTATGGCTAATACTTCGAATCTATCTTTATCACCATAACTTAATTTAATATTTTCTAGATCTGATGGTGTAAGTATGGTATCCATGACTCTTCCTCTTATTTCGATCAAATCCTCAAAAATTTTGGCAGAAACTTTATAACCTGACGCTAATTGTGCTAGGTCATTTGCTTCTTGATTTTCTACTCTTGGTATGTGCTGAATATCCATGTACTCGAATTGTTTGAGCAGCCTATTAACTATGACAAAGTAGGTCATCAGATTTTCCTTTATGAATTTATATTCCTTTGTTATCTGCTTGACCACTAGCTCTGAATCACCTTTGATTTCGACTCTAGTTGCCCCCAATTCCAACAAAGCTTCAAGTCCAACGATGAGGGCTTCGTATTCACCGTTGTTCAACGAGGACCATCCAACTTATACTTGAATTTTGTTGGAATTCCTTGAGAGAAATTATGAGAACTCCAACACCACGCCTCTCTATGGGTCGAACCATCAAAGTATAGCTTCCAGGGTTGCATTTCGACATAACCCATGACAGGCTGTTCGACCAATGAATGGTCCACAATGAAATCAGAAATTACTTGACCTTTCACATCCCTTAAAGGCATGAAAGTCAAAGAGTACTCTGTCAAGGCTAAAGCCCATTTACCAATTCTGCTATGCATTATTGGTTTTGAAAGCATGTGTTTGATAACATCGAAATGAGATGAAACATAAACATCAACAGGTTTTATATAATACTTGAGTTTCATACAAGAAAAGTACAAACAAAGACACAACTTTTCTATATTACTATATCTAGTTTCTGCATCATTCAACACCCTACTTAAATAATATATGGCTCTTTCGATGCCATTACTATCCTCTTGTACTAACATACTACCTATAGTAAGTTCAGAAGCAGATATGTACAATCTCATAGGTTTTCCCATGAAGGTGGAGATAAGATAGGAGGTGAGAGATATCTTTTAATCCGTCGAAGGCCTCTGATGTGCTTCGTTCCACGAAGGCTTGGCCTTGTTTTAAGAAGTAGAGGAGAAAGCTTGTGTTTTCCCACTTAGATTCGAAATGAATCTCCGAGAAAATTAATCTTCCCAGAGATGCAACTCCTTTTTCGATGTGGGGCTTTAGTCTCCATGATGGCTTTGGTCTTATTCGGTTGATTTGATTCCTTTTCTATGAACCACAAAGCCGGAAATCTCACCTGCAAAAATGCACATTTAAGGATTCATTTTAAGCCATGTTTTCTCATTCTTTCGAATGATTGGCTCAAATGATGCGAGATGGGTTTCTCTGATATAGATTTGATGACAATATCATCAATGTACACTGCATAAATGTCTCAATAAAATCATGAAAATGGAATTCATTGCTCTTTGGTAAGTTGCCCACATTTTTAAACCAAACAGCATTACTACCCATTCATAGGTGCCTAAGGCTCTGGGCAGCGAAATGTTGTCTTAGCAACTTCTTCTTGACAATAAAAATCGGTTATAACGGTATCCATCTAGCATACTTAGGTATTCGAATCCTGCAGTGAGTCTATTAACATTTACGCCGGGCATAGAGTATTGATCTTTGGGGTTGCGATATTTAAATCCCTAAAGTCTATGCATATTCTCAGAGAACCATTTTTCTTAATAACAGGTACTATATTTGCTAACCATTCGACATACCTTGTAGTTCTGATGAATTTGCAACGCAGCAATCTTTCGACCTCGTTGATCTTTGTAGTCTTGGCGAACCTACGGGAGTTTGTTTGATGGGCTTCTTGCCATCCTTGATTGGAAGTCTATGCTCCACTAACTCTCTCTTCAAACCAGGCATTTCGTCATAGTCCCACGTGAAGCAATCTTTATTTTTCTTGAGGACTTCGATCACCTCTTGCTTGAGACTTGGGCTGAGTTTCGCGCTTATGTAAGTTATTCTTTTTGTACTGTCATCCCCCAAATTTACTTCTTCGAGTGGATCTTGTGCTAACATCTTAGCACCTGAACTTGTAGGATCCTTCTCGAAGCCCAAGGGTTCTGTATCATAAATGACATCAAGCCTTTGATCTATTTCGTTTTCTTCATATGGTGCATTCTTCGAGCCATTCCCTCCGAGTTCGTTTACTTCAACTATACTATCTATTTCAGCTTCTGAAGCTGCTTTCCATTCATTCTCAGCCATATAGGCCGAAATCCTTTCAAAGAAAGAGGACTCAGTCATGAACAGGGTTGTCGAAGTCCCAGCCTGGTGGCCGTCTTTGCGAAGTGCCTTCGACTCCTTCATCTCCCTTAATTATTTTTCTATCCCAATACATGCCATCATGGCGAAGGCATATAGTAGTATGCATTCCGTGTTTCGTTCATTTCGTCACTTGGGGCACAAGGGGCTATTCTTGCCAGGTACTTATCATAATTCCATTTGTTGACCAAATTGACTGTTGTCATAAAGTAGCTCTGGTCCGCTTCGATGTTCTCTATTATACCATCTTCTCTCCATAGGACTAGCCTTTGGTGCATTGACGAAGGAACTGCCCCTACACCATGAATCCACTCTCTCCCTAGTAGCAAATTATAGTTGGCCTTGGCTTCGATCACCATAAACATGATGGGCCTACAGCTCGATCCGACGGTTAGCTCCACTTGCACCACTCTCAACGTTTGACCTACTTTCCCTTCATAATTGGAGAGGACCATATTGTGTGGTTTGACATCATTCTCTTGAATTCCTAACTTTTTCAGCATGAATTGAGGCATAAGGTTAACTGCAGCGCCTCCATCCACTAGGACCTTGTTCACCCCATGGGCCCCTGCCTTCGCTCGAATGAACAATGGCTTCAAGTGATTCTTCATTGCTGGCTCTGGGTGTTCGAAGAACGCGTTCTGCTCTTCGACCGCGCCGTTATCCATTACATAGTAGCATACTGGCCTGTGTTTCATCAAATCAATAGTGTCTTCTTCCTCGTGCTCTTCGATCTCGGTCTCTTGGCCAAATTCAGATGGTAGGATAGATACCACGTTGCAGTTTAAATTAAGTGAGGACTCCCCCTCTCATTCGAAGTTATCAGTCAACATATCCTCGTCTTCTTCTAGACTTGGAGTATATTCTTTTGTTTCTTCTGGTTGTGTTTCGGAGAAAAGTCTCTGACTGACTGGGGGTTTGTTTTCAGGTTGCTTGCTTGTTGTTGGTTTGTTGGTACTTGACATTTCTTTGTTCTTTGGTCGAGGCTCCTTTATGCAAAGCTTCCTTTTGACCTTCGTTGTTGCCTTCGCCATTGGGATCTTGACATGAGATTCTTACCTTTATAATTCTCTAGTCTTAGTTCCTCCCTCTTTGCAGTGTTAAATTGTCTCCTATATACCATGGCATGACGCGCATTTCACTCATTACCTCTCCATTTATCCTTCCCTTATTGGCTTTGACTTGCGACCATTTATGCATTGGTACTTGAGGGGATTTTGAATGTCACCCTTCGAGCACCTTGTGGATATGGGCTATCAGGCTTTTGTTGATTACCATCGAAGCGCTGACTCATTTGACCAACCTCCTTATGATTCCAACATGGGGCGAAGGGAATGGTTTGAGCGCTCGACCATGTCTTTGTCATATCTTCTTGAACATCTTGGGCAAATCAGGCACTTTGTTGCCCCTTTATGACAGCGAACTAGAAATTCCAACAAACTCTCCCCAGCTCTAGGGTAACACCTGAATAATTGGTTGTCTTGGCGCCAATTTACTCCGGTTCGAGCCCTTTGTTTTCTTTCGAACTCTGCAGCAATCCTCTCATTGCATATGATGCTGCATCTTGGACAAAACATCATTTCAACATTTCCTTGGTGGCACAGCATGAGGTGTTATTTGAGGCTGGTATCTGCAGCATAACCCTCCTCCATCTTGTATTTTTCTTTTTCAAGATATCTTTCCATTTCCTGCATCTCAGAACGAGGTCTCTCCATGTCCACCATATTGACATCTACATCTTCCCCTTTCTCAACGTTATCTCCCCATCCTAATGGTTTGACGTCTTCGATTCGAATCTTTGAACTCTCTGGGGCAGAGTATTTTACCAGATAATCAAATTTTCCACTAGGTTCCCCTAAGGTGTCCCAGACTTCCTTCTTAGGACTGATACTATCTCTATTCTCCCCTTTTGTATCATTATCTCCCCATCCTGATGGTTTGATGTCTTCGATTCGGACTTTCGAACTTTCTGGAGCAGAATATTTTACCAGATAGTCAAACTTCCCACTGGGTTCACCCAAGGTATCCCAGATTTCTTTGTGAGGGGAGACTTGCCTTGTAATCTGTACCTTCTCCAGTTTGAGCCTCAGGCCTTGATGCTTTGTGTCAATTCTACGGTTTTCCGGCCCTCGTGCTGGATTTCTTTGAAACAACGTGGATTCGATCGAAGTCTCTAGTTGTTTGTGGATGTCTTGATGACTCCATTGTTGACTTGACCAGCAACTTTCACTCTCGGTGCTTTCCTCTTTCTCTAGTGGCCCTTGGTGCCTTCCACCATATTGATTTCTCCAATGCTCGAGGCTCGGGTAGTTGGTGGCTGCAATATCCATAGGATCTTCATCCACTTTCATTTTGGTTTATCGGAAACTTTAATCGCCTTCTTTAATTGCATTTTGAATCAAGTCCACGAAAAGAAAACATGAGGTTTTGTGGCCTAGGAAACTATGATATTTACAAAACCCTCTTTTCTTTCTTTGATATAAAGGAGGTATTTTGACGTTTGGTGGCACAATTAATTGACCATCTTTGACAAGTAAATCGAAGATTTCATCACACTTTGTTACATCGAAGGTATACACCTTCTTTGGAAACTTGTCATTTTTCTCATTTTCAACAATCTCTTTCCCTTTCGTGGGGACTAATAGTTTACAAGAGTAGGGTGGAGCCTGTTTTAATTCAGCGAGATCTATTTCGACCTCTTCGAATCCAGGATAGTTTTCAATTTCCTCCGTTTCAACATAGGAAATTCTTTCCTTCTTATTACTTTTAAAAGCCCTGGCCTTTTCGGCCTTTAGCCTTCGACTTGTCGAACCCTATCTCTAAGAGCCATGTCCCTCAAGTATTGTGTATCTAATTTCTTTCGAATAGAATAGTCAGGCCACCGCCATTTAACTAACTCGTGTTCAGGGACTACTATGAAACATCTAGATTTCAAAAGTCTGAATCTATTTAAGTACTCATCAATAGGTTCAGTAAACTTCCTCTTAACACTTGCCAATTCCTTTAGACTTATCTTGGATTGTCCCATATAGAATTGTTCATGGAATAACCTCTCCAAGAGGGTCCAAGTGTCTATTGACCCAGGAGGCAAAGTGGTAAACCATGTGAAAGCGTTTTTAGTGAGGGAACTAGGGAAATATTTAATCCTAAGGTTCTCATTATTCGCTATGTCCCCTGCTTCAGTCAGATACCTAGCTATGTGTTCGACTGTTGATTCATTGGTATCTCCAGCGAACTTTGAAAACTTAGGGATCTTGTATCCCCTAGGTAAATCAGTATGCATTACATACTCTACTATGGGAGAGGCATAATTTGGTCTTCTAATCCCTGTATTAATACCATTTTGGGCCATGATCCTCTCTATCATGGTGGTTAGGTTATTTTCTGTCAAGATATTGTCATTTCGAACTCTATGGACCACTACATCAGCATCTTGGTTTCGACCTACCATGACAACCTAGGTTGTTGTTCTTCGAATTGGACATCTTCCCTTTGTGGTTCTTCTCGAATTTGTGGTTCCTCTCTTGGGTGGCTCTATCACGGTTGTGGTTCTTCAACAATCTGTTCTATGATAATCACGTTCATCGCCAATGCGGTTCTTCCTCGCCTGGCGAACAAAGAAATCTATTACTCATATTGTCGCGTTCTCTCGTTCGTCACGTCACGTTTTGGACTATTGGGGCAAGATTTCTTGCATAGTTTATGCTAATACTCCTACCATATTATGGTTACTATCATCCATTAACTGCCTAAAAGCCATTTGATTCTCTGTGGTTAAGATAGGCAATGCACTATAACCTACTGACCCTTGGTTATTTATCATGAATTGATTAGCCCTAGATCCTGACCCTAAGTGTGGTGACGCGTTCGACGTCGAAGTCTGCAAACCTGCCATAAAAGATGTTGGCATTCCATCTTGGGAATTTACGGGTCTATTACTATCGGCCGAATGGTCTAGTTGGTGGTGGGGTAGCGAAATGGGTTTATGCCCCTGATGGTGGGACAAATCCCCCAGGATACCCTGTGGTTCCTGTATTGCCTAGGATCGAATTGTTTGTTGACATGCTACTTGTTCCGTTCGCGGCCATACTATTAGTAGAAGATGCAGTTGTGCATTGAAGGGATCATTTGGGCGTCCCGTCGAAGTAGATGCATTAGTGTCTGTTCCATGTGGGGCGTTTTGTTCCCCTTGTGGATTGTTTGGATCTGACATCCTATTATTTCGATTTCTTCTGGGTAAGGGTTGGTTACTATTAGTTATTCTACCACTCCTAAGATTCATATACTAATGAACTTTATTTACTCAGAAAGACCTTTTTATTATAATTATGTCTTATAATCCTTATTTTTAAACTTGTGACAACCAATGATGTCCCACTGGGCGTGCCAATTTGTTCACAGTGATTTCTGGTGAAACAACCGCTAGTCCTCCAAACTATCAAATAAGCGTTATGATCGTTATTCAATCCCTTTGGTAACTTGCAGGATCGACTAGATTGATCCTATGGGGTATTGGTCGTCTGTATAAACTTAAAACAAGGATCCACGTTCAAGGTCTGTTTTTGAATGTTTTATATATGTTCAAGTGTGTTTCGATTATGATGTTCAAGAACTTAATAACATGCTCAAGTAAGCAATATAAAACTAATTTGAACAATTAAAAGCATAAAGATTTCGAATTGCAGAAAATGTATAAATGCAAGGAAAGTTAAATGACTTTTAAATGTAAAAGACTTTCAAAGTAAAAGCATAAAATGTAAAAGGCATGAATGTAAGAACAAGTATGTAAAAGCTTTCTGGAAAATAAGAGCGTTACTATAAAAGTTTCAGAAAAATAAAGGGTTTCGAAATGTAAGAAAACGTTTAAATGCAAGGAAAGTTAAATGACTTTGAATGTAAAGAATTTAAAAGACATTGATGCAAGATAAAGATAAACTGGAAAGATAAAGATGCATTATTGAATAATAAAGAGTTTGGTGCAATCATACGTACATCATTCGTGCATTCGTTTCCCTAGCCATGTGGTATTTTGAATGTTACTGAATTTTAGTACAATAGATATGACACACGAAATCCTAACACTAAGACTTCTATTTATACTATTTCGACCATAACGGTCTGACTTATGAGATCTTGCCACGTTTCAGACATGCAGAACACTATACTTCTCTAGCTTCCACGTCTTCGAACCGTTTCCAGCGCGCATATTCGAACTTCCATTTATCCCGCTCACGTTTGAATTTCAAATATCTGAATTGTCTTTCGTTTCGAACTCGCTTCTTAAACACCACGCTACTACCACTTCGAAGCTCCTTTTATATGTATCATCATAATTGCTATTCGAAGCTCCAAGTTTTAGTATGTCTATTTGAAGAGCCAATTCTTTCATTCCGAATCATGACATTCCCTTTGTTCCAACGAATACTGATATTGTTTCGTTTCGAGCTTAATGATTCCTATTCGAATCATCAAAATCTTCAGCCAACACCTATGCTGATGGAGGATTTTAAACAAACCAAACACAATTAGCAAACAGAAGCGCCCTAAACAGGTCTTTAAATAAACCAGAGGGGTTCCTGAACATGCTCCAACTACGGAAGCCCCTTCATACATCTCTATTCCTACTTCTCATGGCAAGGAAAGCGGTAAAACCCTACTTCTCATGCTCTCTAGAAAAGCGGTAAAAGAATGCGGTAAACAAAGTAAAATAAATACCAAACGGATAAAGATCCGAAGAGCACTGCGAGCTAAAAAATACTCTGGAAAACTTCAAGTACTGCTGGCACGTAATAAAGAAATCCGGTGAGAAGTGTACGGAGGCACAAAAACATAATCGGAATGTGTGTCATGCACATCCAAAGCAAATACACATGTGCAAGATCGTAATCCAGACAATACAGATAAAGGATGTGCATCGATATGCACGGTCAAGAATGTGTGTTTATACACATTCGACGTATATCCAATAAACTTGCAAGAAACTATCCATATAATACAGACAAAGGATGTGCATCGATATGCACGGTCAAGAATGTGTGTCTATACACATTCGACGTATATCCAATGAACCTGCAAGAAATTACAATCCAGACAAAGCAATAGAATATGTGTTTCTCGTAATGTGAGAAAACACGAAGCAAAATGCGTTTAAAACGCAAACAGAACCACGGGAAAAGTGGTATGTTAGTGTACCACAATTAGGTACCTAACCAAAATATCCTCAATGTACCTCGCACAAGTCAACAAACATGTCAAAAATAACAAGGAAGCAGAAATATAATTGCATATTCACATCACAAGTCAAAATATGATCCAAAGGTGAAGAAATGGAATGTAAATGTGTATAGCAACAAAAGAATGGAAAATCGGACAGCAACGCACACATAATGCAAAACAACTCATGAATGATATCAAAATCGAGCTAAGTCCATCACAATAGTTCTCAAATACAATGCTAAACTTGATTAGAGACCTAGAGTAGTTAGAAATCAAAAATCTACACTAAAATGACTTAAAATGCATTATTTACAAAGAAAACAAAAGCATGAAAGGTAAATTCTTAATAGATGGCAGCAACTATATGTTCTAGAGCTATCCTAAACATCTAAACAAATGGAGGAAAGGCTACAAATTACACATGCGAAAGAAAGCTAGAAAAACTATACAATTATCAAACTAATTCCTAAGAATCAAACTATAAAAAAGTTAGCTTTGAGATTCTATTTACAATCCTAAGGTAAGACATACATTTAACTACAATTAAATGGTATAAAAACATCCTAAAGTTTCTAAGAAACACATTGTATTATATTCCTACAACTAGTCAATTCAAACGACAAAGGAAAAACATGCTTCTAAACATTACAAGTTAATCGAAATTTGAGAATTAAGCAACTATTAAATTCAAATAGATTTAAAACTATACAAGTCAGTATCTAACTCATATTAAATGATATCAACCAAAATGCACAAGAAAAATCATGCTTAAAGCAATGTTATGCATAAAACCAAGTCAAAACGATCAATCGTCGCTCTAAGGGTTAGTTGTCATGGTACCTTAATCATACAACTCGATTATAGGTTCAAAATCAATGTAACAACTACCTAAACATGTCAAAATGTTAGTCAAGAAGTTATTCAACGGTTAGAACAAGTATTAGACATTATATGCAAAGAAAATCAACACCACAAGTGTATGTGTGTGTAGTGTACAAAAAAGGTTCGTCCCGACACTTTTCGAGTCAAAAAACACCATTATGGATAAATTTGAAAAGTGAACCAAAACACAAGGCATAAGCTAGAGAAAACAATCAAAATGATTTATCAAAAATATCGGAAGCTATGCACACTCGCACGGTCTCAAAAATGCGAACAGTTCGGTCAAATCTTGTTCAAAGATATATTTTTCGCCTAAAGGTCAGCAGCTCCCAGAATTGACCGAAACATGTCCAAATCAAGAAACCGTTCACGTGGAGAGCTTGGAATGGCTCGAGAAACATGATTTACATTAAGAAAAGTCGAAAAAACTCATTACAGATTAAAAGTTAGAGCCAAAACAAATATCATGTCCAACTTTATCAATTTTCAAAGTGTCATGTTATTTTCCACCAAACTCAAATAAACTTGTTTTCAATGTGTTTTTGTGGTATTTAGATGAATAAAAATGCAAGTGTATGTGATATCATGTGCAAGTGATACATACTCAATGAAATACTACCTAAATGCTATGCAAACATGTAAGAATGTTGAAAGAAATTAGATGTGCAAAGTGGTAAAGTGTTGTGAAAAGTGAAATTTCAACATATTTTCATGTCATACAAGTTGAACAACACCACATCAAATTAGTTAAACTATCTTACATGCAAATTCATGGATATGCAAAGATGTAACTTATGTCATAATTTATGAATTCAAGTGTGTCCATGTGAGTTGTGTGCAATGTGTAGGTGTAGTGCAAGTGTACCTAAAAACTAGGTGTTAGTTTCTACATTTCAACATAATTTCAATGCACGAAATAAGCCTCAAATTAATTATTTAATGCATGTCAAAGAATTTACATATTACTTGATGCATGATCATATAATTTGTGATCCAAAATGCTCACATCAAGTACCTAAATACAATGCAAAGTCACAACACAAGTGTAGGTGTGTGTAGTGTGTAGAAAGTTTCACACGACACCTTTAAGGCTCCAAAAACGGATCAAGATCAATGAATTCGACAAAACAAATGCTATAATCGGAATCCACACGAAATTTGCAAGCAATCTCAATATTCAATTTCAAGAAATTCAACAATTGAAAAATCGATTAAAATAAGCACTTACTTGTACTTGAAGCTTTGAGTTGAAATTGATAAGGAAAATCTTGTAATTCTCCAAGAAAATACCAAATCAAAGTTGAATTGATGATAATAAGAGAGGAGAATCTTGAATCCTTGGAGAATTGAAGAGGAAAACTTCAACTCTTCACCTCGCCACCATAAACGCTCTTCAATGTTCTTGATTGATGAAAAACTTGATTTGATCCTTGAGAATTGAAAGGGAATAGAAGAGTATGGGGCTGTACCGGAGAAGGAGAGAAGAAACAAATAAGAAAAAGTTTTCCGGCGCGGTGGTTTTGGAATTCCGGTGGTGGTTGTTGGTGGTTTGAGGTGGTTGTGTAACTTTGAGTTGAGAGAAAGGTGAGAGATCTTGGGTCAAATTTAACAAATGATTCTCCCTACCAATTTTGTGAGTGGTAAAATATATTTATAATATGAAAAATTGGGCTTTGGAGTTTCTCGGATCCACAATTAAGTCCTAATCGCGATTATCAAAATGATTTTCGTACATAGTCCAAAACAGTCTAATCCGTGCAGAATTTGAAGTCAGAATATAAACGAAAAATGTCCGGAATGTGATTTTGCTTGCATGAATCTAAATTTCGACGTGATCATATGAACGGTCAAGGTGATATGAATTTTTGAAGTTTCAGCACAGTTTTCGGGCGTCCGACGCATGCAGAATTCTCAATGCGCTCTTTGGAAAAAATGCCTCGAACGAGGGTCTTCTGATCAAAATTTTCAAGTGATTGTTATCGAGATAACCGAAGCTAACAAAATTTGTGAATGTTTGGCACTGGTCCCATCTTGTTTCGATAAAAAACAAGCGAGATATGATTTTTTGAAGTTCGTGTACCATATGAAAATTGCTCGGTTCAACTCAAAATTACGTCCGAAGAATAAAATACTGGTCTTAAACGATGAGGAATCAGCTCCCGAGTTGTAAATGAAAGTTATAGAAGGGTCCGATACGGAATTTTAGAAATCGGCCCCACTCAATTTCGAGTTTCCAGCTTAGAGATATGAACCTTTTAGTGGGCAGAACACACGGTTCAACACTAAAATTCAGTTTAATCCTCTTGAGATATTGAATTTTCCGGGGACCTTCCTCACATAATTTGCTTCCGGATTTCAAACAAAAGTTGTAGATAAAAATGAGGGGGACATGCCAGTCAAAATTTATCAGAAAATACTTGACGAACTGTGAGAGGGATATGCTCTCTGGAGTGCTCGAAACACACTGAAAACCCAAAATCCACTTTATTGAGAAATAAGCGAATAAATTCATTTTTTCTTGACGAAATGACCTCCAACCTGAACAGATAATCTGAAGGACATATTGGTATGATTCCATAGATTGTGGAACCAAGCCAAAATATCTTCCTGACTAAAAAATCTTGTAAATAGTCGTACGAACCGAGAAACATTGATTCTTGGCTCAAAATGATCTGAGATAGCTTAAACACGCCGTTTCTTTCGTACTTGGGATGTTTTGAACCTGGTAACCCCATGATCAATGATATGCATGCACCTACATGTATGTTTATGCAATCAAATTATAAGCCAGAAATACGAAAAAGAAGAGGGTGAATTTTAGGGTACAACAGTGGTCGACGGCGAGGTCAGTACAGTTGACGAGGGTCGTTTTATCCAATTTCGAGATTTTCATAAAAGTCGATAGTTTCCCGATTTGTATGTTTTGAATTTTTTTGGTTCGGTCCATGGATCCATTTGTCAATGGGTTGTGTTTTCGGGCTTTGCTTGTTTGGTATTTGATATTATAAATATGTATCTCTTTTATGTTTGCAAGTGTGCTAATCTTAGAGTTTATAACAAAAGGGTTTAGGATCTACTCAAAGGAAAACTTAAAAAAAAACAAAGGCTTTGAGAAATATTTGGAGTTATCTAAGGGGATTGAGAAACACGTGTTGGATTAACTATTTAATTAATCAATTTTGGATTAACAATAATCAATTATTATTAATATAAATTATGGTTTATTGTTATTAAGCATTTATTGATGAATTATTTAATTGGGTTATTGTCTCTGAATGGATCATGATGGGTTGAACCATTTAGTTAAGCCCAATGAGAGGTCTCTGCGGTCAGCCGCTTAACTATTTAAGCGTTGCCTTATTAAACGATTAATATATTGTTTGGAACCCTAAACGGCAATGAGGGTAGTAATCATCTCATACTCTATGATGTCAATCTCTATAATTCTAAAAGGTACATCATTAGTCTCTTCAATCCTACAAGGTACACCGTACTTATTATCCTTGTTTAATCTATGATATAATAATATGCTGTAATTTATGTCTATAGATTCATTTAAATCTATTCGGGCTATAACCAAATTCCAATGGCTAAAATGGATAAACTTTATACGACCTTCATGACCGAATCGGGCAACTATCACTACAACGTAATGCCCTTCAATCTGAAAAACACTGGCGCAACATACCAACGAATGATGAATAAAGTCTTTAAAGGCGAAATGGGAGACATGCTCAAGGTGTACATGGACGACATGATCGTAAAATCCCAAGAGGAGATCGATTATGCCCTACACCTCAGGAAGATCTTCGATCAAGCCAGAAGAGTCAAAATGAGGTTCAACCCCGAAAAGTGCACCTTTAAAGTCCGAGCCGATAAATTCCTCGGCTTCTATCTCACCGAACATGGGATAGAGGCTAATCCCGACAAATGTCGGGCATTCTCAGAATTTCCCACTCTGAAATCCAAAAAATCCATTCAAGTCCTCAATGGGATGTTGACCTCGTTATCTCGATTCGTAGCAAGGTCGGCCCGACACGCACTCCTATTTTTCAAACTACTAAGAAAGGAAACTGCGTTCGAGTGGACCGAGGAATGTGAGATGACCTTAATTCATCTCAAGCAAACCCTGTGACACCCCAAATAATTCGATAATTAAATAATTATGATTTTTAATTATTAATTTAATTGAGAATATAATTTATTAATATATTGGAATTATTGGGATTAATTATTGAATTATTAGAGGTGTGTTGAGTAAAGTGAGGGTGTGAGGAGTAAAAGACTCTACTCCCATTATTTATTTTATTTATGTTAGAGGAATAAAAGGAATAAAAGAAGGAAAGAGGAAAAGGAGTTATTTTGGAGAAAACACACATACGTGAAGTTGAGAAGAGGAAAAGGAAGGAAGAAAACCTAAGGTGTCAGAATTCGAAGAACTCTCAAGGTAAGGGGTGATTTTGATTAGTTAATTCATATTATCGGTTTAGATATTCAATGGTATGGATCGTAGTATGTTAGGAATCCCGGTTTAGAATGTTAGGGTTCCATAGAATTGTCCATATTGTGTTGGATTATGGGTTGAAAACAATTAGAGTGTCAGATAGTAAAAAGGAATGATGAAATAATGTTGTTTGATGATTTAATGATGCAAATTGGATGTGTTTTGGTGTTTCCCATATAGCAATTCGTATGGGTATGTTGGGTGTGGTTTAGAGTGGATGAATGTTGTCAAAAGTGCAGAAAATGGCTCTGCAACACGTGGGAACCGGTTCCCAATGGGGAGGAACCGGGTTCCACATTGAAAAAAACAGCAAAATGCACTCGGAACCGGTTCTGTGTGTTTCCCATACATTTTCAAGCGATTTTGAACTTCGAACCGGTTCCTGTATATGTAGGAACCGGGTTCTGCTGTATTTTTTTGAAAAATGTCAAACTTTGAAAATTCATAACTTTTAAATCGTAAGTCCGTTTTGAGTGTCGTTTTGAGTGTTTTAGTTGGCATTAATTTTGGTAAAACTAGGCTTTAGCAATGTCATGATAGATGTCTTGACATTCAGATTGAAGATAAATCCTACCCTAAGGATGTTAAAAGAAAAGCTTCTAAAAATGTAAAATTCGATGTCATAACATGTTATGACATTCATGTGACGAAGTTTTCTTTGTTTTATTTTTTATGTTTTTATTAGAAAGCATGCTCACGTGGCTGCTAGGTTAATCTTAATTAGACCTAAATTGGTTGTTGAAAAGACCATGTTTTAGGATTAAATTAAGTAAACCTAGCTATCTTTATGGAAGCCCTGAAGTTTCAATAAAATTCAATTACAATCTTCTGCGCCTCTTGAATTTATTGAAGATATAGCAGGTTGTTTTTGTGTTAGGAAAGTTAACAGTTGGTATTTGTAATTCTAGTATCTCTTGTGAGCCAAGTAACTATCAATTGATAAGTGCCTTGGACTAGGATTTGTTGTAAGGGTAGTTTATCACTCAAAGCTTTAAAGCACAGTGTTTGTCTCTTGATTGAAAGCTTTGAGCGAGATCAAGATAGTTTATTGAAGTGTGTCTTCAAAATTCAATTACTCAATAGGTTGATATCACTGCTGTGAGGGAGTAGGAACTCGGATCTAAGTAGGACTTAGGTTGAAGTTGCATTGGGTAGGTTTTAAGTGAAGGAGATAAAGCGGTTGGTTTATTCTGAATTAATTCTACTAATAGTGAATTTCCTCCCTTGGTAGCCCCGGATGTAGGTGTAGTTAGACACTAAACAACTTATTGTGTTCTTCTACTGTTTATATTTCTTGTGAATTGTTAACAGAGTGTCATATAGTGTGTCATAACATTCTCTGTGACATCACGTATCTGCTGCCAGGAATTTCAAAAAGGAATGATGAAATAATGTTGTTTGATGATTTAATGATGCAAATTGGATGTGTTTTGGTGTTTCCCATATAGTAATTCATATGGGTATGTTGGGTGTGGTTTAGAGTGGATGAATATTGTCAAAAGTGCAGAAAATGGCTCTGCAACACGTGGGAACCGGTTCCCAATGGGAAACCCATTCCACATTGAAAAGGCAAAAATGCACTCAGGAACCGGTTCATGTATGTGTCGGAACCGGGTTCCCATACATTTTTCTAGAAAGATGATTTTTGAACTTCGCAGGAACCGGTTCCTGTATATGTAGGAACCGGGTTCTGCTGTATTTTTTTGAAAAATGTCAAACTTTGAAAATTCATAACTTTTAAACCGTAAGTCCGTTTTGAGTGCCGTTTTGGACGTTATTTCTTAAATTTAATGCTCTATTTTATAATGATCCTCAGTGTAGCATGGCTACTGTTTATTTGGAGGTTTTATTTTGTTTAATAATTGTTGATCATTATTCAAATAGTTCAACCAATTTAAGACCATGTCTTACACAGCGGAAAATACCAAAACCAAAACTGAATAAACCATAATTATTCTCAATGAGATTCAAAGAAACAATTGAATGATAACTAATTCCTCAACTAAACGTTCTTCAGTGTTACAACCTAATCAGAGCATGACACTGACACGCGGACTTAAAAGACAAGCTCTATAGCCATCCTCACCAACTCCTGAGCTGCTAACCTTAATCTGAAATTGTTAAAGTAAGGGTGAGACTTCTCATAATTAAAACATATTATAAGCTTCTCAATCAACGATATATCACAAGCATATTATTTCACCCATTTATCATAAATTCAGATTCAACGCGCAATCTCAATCATACAAGTCATTATGCATAATCAATAGACAACAAAAGAATTGCAACACTGGAAGACATCCTAACATGTTACAATCCCATGCAAACACAAATGCAGACACAATGCATGTGGTACCAACACGTGACCAAGTCACCCAACACTGATCCATCATCAACAGGATACAGTAACCATCGATTCGTCCATAAACACCCGGACACGAATCCAGCCTAACTACCCATAAAACGTGGAGTCAACTTCTTTGACTTCAAAGCTCGACCAATACTAATCATCGGAGTAACTCGCATAAAAACATGTTCTCCTTCACTAAACTCAAGATCCTTCCTTCTCTTATCGTGATAACTTTTCTGACGACTCTGAGAAGTTCTCATCTTCTCCTGAATCATCTTAATCTTTTCCGAAGTTTGCTGAACAATTTCTGGTCCAATCACCGCACTTTCTCCAGATTCATACCAACACAATGGTGTCCGACACCTCCTACCATACAATGCCTCAAACGGAGCCATACCAATACTCGAATGAAAACTATTGTTGTAGGTAAACTCAATCAACGGTAGATAACTATCCCAAGCTCCACCCTTCTCTAACACACAAGCTCTTAGCAAATCTTCTAACGACTGAATCGTTCTCTCCGTCTGACCATCTGTCTGTGGATGATAAGTGGAACTTAAACGCAACTTAGTACCCAAAGCTTCTTGCAATCCCATCCAGAATTTAGATGTAAACCTTGGATCTCGATCCGACACAATACTAGAAGGAATACCATGTAGACTCATGTCATACCCCAAATTTTGACCTAATATACCACCTTACTTTTGCATCATTGCACAACTAACAGTTCAAACATCATTAATCGGGTATAGCATTCACAGGTCAAAATTAGAGTTTCATCAGATTTTCATCTGATTCAAGAGCCAACCAATTAGGGTTTGAGTTTTTCTCATATTATTTGATCTATCTTGATCAAATCATCAACCTCTGATCATCAGATATCAAATTTTCTCACAGATCAATCGAGGATCGACCAATTAGGGTTTTGATCGGGCATGAGTATTCTCTGATTTTTTGAGCAGTGATTGACTTTTTTGGATAGAGATTGGTAATCATATCTTAGATACAACAGCTTGACCTAATTTTTGGATTCAAAACATCACAAAAGTTCACAGAATTCATCAGTCGTTTTCAGAAACATCTGATGAAATTTCATCTGCACAGAAAAGTCAAACTTTGACTTTTGGTCAAAATTTTCAAAACAAAACTTTTTCCATCATCAAAATACTTCAAATGATCCATCATGATCATAAAAAAATCAAGAATTTGAAAAAGTCAACAAAAAGTCAAAAGTTCTAACACTTAAAAAATTTTCTAAGTGTTGAAATTTCTTACTTTTTTCAAACTTCATGCCATTTTTTCGCCTAGTTCCAATTTGAATTTGAAAAAACTCAAAACATGAAAGTTGTAGCTTGTGGAAAAATATTTCCAAAATTTCCAAGAACTCTCAAATCCATGGAGTCTAGCTACACTTTTGAAATTGAAACATAAGGCTCCATGAAACTTGATTTTCAAAAGTCAAAACATCAAATTATAGGTCATTTTGTGTTTTTCTCATTTAGACCACTTGCCACCTTGCCAAATTGGGATATGAACTGATAAATATCAATGAGAAGTAATAATTGAGAGGATTGGATCAAATTGTAAAAATTGAGCACATGGTGAAAAAAGGAAGTTTCCTTTTTTGGCAATTGTCATTCTTGCCCCTTAAGCAATCCATGATTCACCAATTGGCTTGTACTTGTTGCCTAACAATTCAGAACCTTTGGCCTATAAAAGGATCACCAATTCAAGTTCAATTCACACCAAAGCATCACAAATCTATGCTTTCCTTCCATTTTCTCCAATTTCTCAAATCATAGTTCAATTTGCCAAACATTGCAATTTTTAAATTTAGCAAGAACTATGATGAACTTTGGTGTCTAATACATCTTATAATCAATATAGAACATGTTTGAGTCATAAAATCAACACAAGAATCACTAAAAATCAGAATTGCATTTTCCATTTTCAAACTTGTACAAACTGCCATAACTATCGAATTTGAACTTTGGCTTGATTACTTTGAGTTCTGATCATCCAAACACGATCCATATACACCATAGAGGTGATCCAGATCAAGAACAACAACCTGTAACACTTCTAACCACGTTTTCCAGTTTCCATTTTAAGCTTGTGCAGGTGGACTTGAGTAGAGTAATCCAAGCATGCTCATGAAGTGCAGACCATCCTCATAGCTTCCTTATAGGCCGTTGAAGCTCACGCAATCAAGAAATCCATTCTGGAAACACGTTTGTAGCTTCTTCGATTCTCACTTTCATAGGTATGAACAAGAACTATGATATCATAATTCCTTGCATCAATTGAAAAAAACTCATGGCCGTTCTCTTTCTGCACTAATAACGATCATTAAACCTCAAAAAAATCCAAGAATCATCAACCACACGTCATTTAATTTGAATTCTTAGATTCTAGGGTTCTTCGTATTCCCAGAAATCAAAACATGTTAGGCTAAATATAAATGAAATTAACAACCATCTTCGTATTCGTGATGAAAAACCGAGCAACTTTGATGTTTACATCATTAAATTTCATTGAGAAACGAGGATGGTAGCTTGGATCAAAGAATCTGAAAATCAAACATGTTGAAGAACACTGCACGCGTGTTCTTCATTTTCAAATTTTTAAACATTCCAATGTTATTTTAACACGTGTTCCTGGTCCACTAACACCCCAGCGCATTTGGTCTAGTGGTTGCTTGCTTGCTCTTAAGGCTCTTTGCCACGTGTGTCACCCAATGGTCATGGGTTCAACACCCATCAGGACCATTCTTTTTATAACTCTTCAAATTTTTCATGTTTTTTTTATCAAACTTCCACAATTTTTTTGACCAATCAAAACTCCTTATTTTAAGGTGATTTTTTAAACACTTGTCAATAAGTACATCTATTTTATGATAGTGCAAAAATTTTCAGAAAAAAAACTTTCATCTGATTAAATTTTAATCGAGCCGAAAATGACGTTCTGAATACTTTTCAAACCTCCTTAAAAGGTGAATTTTTCAAGTTTTCGACTTCCGATTTTTTTTCAAAACTTCTCATAAATGAACTTCACATTTCAAAACATTTTCAAATCATTTTTCAAACTTTTCATTAAACTTGCACATTTTTACCATGATCGACCCGATTTAAACGATAAAACCGAATTCGTTTTCTCTCGAATTTCTCGATCGATCATGGGCCTCCATCACGGTGTAAGTCCCATAAAATTCTTTTTATGTACATATATTTTTTCCTTGTACATTAACAAAAACATTCTTTTATGTACATATCTTTTTACCTGTACATAATACGGACAAACTTCTTCCGTTTATTTGCATTTTACACTGCATTCCATTGGTTTTGAAAGGAGCGTTATTCCCTGTGAAACTGCTTTCAAACCAATGGGCCTCCCTCACGGTGTAAGTCCCATAACATTCTTTTGTGTACATAATATTTCTTTGTACATACAACTTTCATCTGTACATAACACAGATACCCTTTTATACTCAAGTACAGACAAACTTCGATCGTTTGTTTTCACTTCACTTGTGTATGTTCAAACCAACATTTTTTGTGTACATACACATTTTTCTTGTACATATCAAATTCTTTGTACATACAACTTTCATCTGTACATAACACAGATACTTTTTGTAAATACTTAAACACAGATAAACTTTGATCAGTCGTTTCCGTTTCATCTGTACATCTAACTGAATGCCATTGGTATTGAAAGGAGCATTATTCCCTGTGAAACTGCTTTCAAATCAATGGGCTACCCTTATGGTGTAAGTCCCAACCCTCCTATGTACATCCATCTTTATGTACATAAAATACTGTTCGTGTACATATTCACTTCCTTGTACAGTCAAACTTGTAAATAATCAAGTTCGCTCATTTTAAACGTTCGTTTCACAGACACTTGTTTATATTTCATAAACTTCTGTAAATAAACATCATGCATTGTTTATATTTCCTTCATAAACTCCTGTGAATACATATCACACACACACACACCTGTTTATACAAACTGTCTAATTATAACATAACAATTAGACTAATCAATAGGTTCCCCACAGTATAGCCTCTGCTTGGGCTTTATACAAGACAATCCATCCCCAGCATGGGTCAGCCTCCTCTTAGGCTTCATATAAGAAAACTCTCCCCACAGAGTTTAGCCTCCGCTTAGGCTTCATATAAGACAACACTCCCCTGTTGAGTCAGCCTCCTCTTGGGCTTCGTTCAAAAGAACTCCTCATTGAGTTTAGCCTTCTCTTGGGCATCATACAATGAAAGAGGCGGAAATCTCTTATGACCTCCTATTGGGCTTCCAATACAAAGAATCACCCACGCTAAGATAGAACCCTGAAAGGATGGTTTCCCGGTGAAATCACTTTCAAATCCCCAGAGAGTAAAATTTCCTGGTGAAATTGCTCTTATTCAAAAAAGGATGGTTTCTCGGTGAAATCCCTTTTAACACAAAGCCAGCCATACCCTATAGCTTCCTCTTGAGCTTCATACAAGGACCCTCGATGACCCTCGATGACCCTCGAAATGCCTCCTCTTGGGCTAACAATACAAGGACCCACGGGCTTCTTAAAAGCATCCCTTTAATCCAATCAATTTCTCCTCGAGATTTAGACATCTATCATCTCTATGGAAGAAGTATCTCATCTATAATATCACATACAGTCAAAAACTTTTCAAACCTTTTAAACTCTTTTCAAACAAAAACATCTCTTAACAGTAAGTGGTAATGCTTGTACACTCAAGCAAAACACCCAATACTTACAGTTAAAAGATTCAATCATCTTTTTCAAACATCTTTCTTAAACATGTAAGTGGTAACGCTTGTATACTCAAGCAAAACACCTAATACTTACGATGAAAGATTTCAAACAGTCAAACTTTTCAAAAAAAATGTATGTGATGAAATAGATTAGATACATTTTTCATTAAGATGACATTTGTCATCTCTTACTAACATCCGTTGCTTTCCACTAGCATAAGTGGGAACTACGATTGCTCGACTTTCTCAACATCCTTTTGAGAATCGTGAGGCACAAGGTCTCATCCTTGCCGAGCAAATTTCTTTCTCTCTCAAACAAACCATAGAACCAGGAGCTACAAGCTACGATTCCCACTAGGGGATGTATGCGAAGATCCACGGATCTTTGCGAGCACAATAAATAACAAAACCTAGAATCCCACATAATCTACTGTTTCTTAAAAACCCAAAGGAGAAACTTTCCCAATCATAGAAATAACAATTAAAACACACAAACATATCAAACGTATTCATATATAAAGTTGTAGATAACTACATATATTTAGGGTGCTCCATCTATTCCCTTCATATAACAATCCCCCTTACTCAGAATCTCCCCAATGCGTTCGTCTAGTTTGCGCTAGTCGTTCGCATACCAATATCAATTGAGGGTATTTGACTTTCCCTTTTCATAATCATTAAATCATCTCTCTTGTGTTGAAAATAATAAAGCTTGATGCTCGCGGCATCTTTATAAACAAATCAAAAGATTTAAATCGTTTCGAGCCAGAGAATCCGAACTCATGTTCGCATCCTCTAGCGTGTCACCTTTTAACGCGAACAACTCACAATCTTTTCGACATACAATTCTGCCAACCTCTCCATCCGATAATCCATTCTTATCGGAATGAAGTGAGCAGATTTTGTCAACCGATCCACAATAACCCAGATAGAATCACAATTCTTATTTGTCCAGCAGACACAAAATCCATAGAATTCCATCCACTTCCATTCGGAACAAACAACGGTTCCATCAATCCCGACGGTTTCTGATGTTCGATTTTCGACTTCTGACAAACCAAACACGCATACACAAACTCAGCTATTTCCTTTTTCATTCCCGGCCACCAAAACAACTTCTTCAAATCATGGTACATTTTAGTAGCATCGGGATGAATACTCAACCCGCTACGATGTCCTTCTTCCAAAATGCTCTTCCTAATCTCAGCAACATCCGGAACACACACCCGATCACCAAATCTCATAACTCCATTCTCATCAATCCGGAACTCGCCTCCTTGACCTTGGTTGATCAATGTTAATTTATCAACTAAACCAACATCAGATTTCTGTCCATTTCTAATCTCTTCCAAAATACCACTAGTCAGCTTCAACATACCCAATTTCACACTATTCGGAGTAGTTTCACAAACCAAACTTAAGTCTCTGAAATGTTCAACCAAATCTAATTTACGAACCATTAACATCGACATATGCAAGGACTTCCTACTCAAAGCATCCGCAACAACGTTTGCCTTACCAGGATGGTAATTCAAACCGAAATCATAATCTTTTAGAAATTCCAACCATCTCCTCTGTCTCATATTCAACTCTTTCTGATCAAAGAGATACCTCAGACTTTTGTGATCACTGAACACCTCAAACCGAGAACCATATAAATAATGCCTCCACAATTTCAAAACAAACACAACAGCTGCCAACTCCAAATCATGGGTCGGATAATTCCTTTCATGTACTTTCAATTGTCGTGAAGCATAAGCCACCACCTACTTATCTTGCATCAACACACCACCTAATCCCATTAATGATGCGTCACAATACACAACAAAGGACTTAGTCGGATTTGGCAAAATCAAGATCGACACTTGTCAACCTCCTCTTGACTCTTGAAATCCTTTCTCACATTCAACATCCCAAACAAATACGACCCTTCGGTCAACTTAGTCAGTAACGCTAGTTTGGAAAATCCTTCTATAAACTTCACTAATAACTGCAAGACCCGAGCTGCGGATCTCAGAAGCATTCTTTGGCGCTTCCCACTGAGATACTGCTTCTACCTTCGTAGGATCCACAACAATTCCATTCTTGGAAATTACATGGCCAAGAAAACTTACTTCATCTAACCAGAATTCACACTCGGACAACTTCGCATAAAGCTTATTCTCTTTCAACAATTCCAACACAACTCTAAGATGTTCTGCATGCTCCTCATCGCTCTTCGAATAAATTAGAATATCATCAATGAACACTACTACGAACTTATCAAGATACGGATGAAATATCCTGTTCATATACTCCATGAAAACACCAGGTGCATTAGTAACTCCGAACGGCATAACAGAATATTTATAATGTCCATACCTCGTTCTAAATGCAGTTTTCTGAATATCTTCCGACTTCACACGAATTTGATGATATCCAGATCTCAGATCAATCTTACTAAATACACAAGCTTCAACGAGTTGATCCATCAAATCATCAATCCTCGGCAAAGGATACCGATTCTTGATTGTAACTTTATTCAGCTGTCTGTAATCAACACATAATCTCATTGAACCTTCTTTCTTCTTAACCAACAACACCGGAGCACCCCACGGAGAAACACTAGGACGAATGAACTTCTTCTCAAGTAACTCCTCCAACTGCTTCTTCAGTTCAGCTAACTCAGATGCCGACATGCGATAAGGCGCCATCGACACCGGACTAGTTCCAGGAATCAAATCTATAGTAAATTCGACCTCTCCCTCAGGTGGCAATTCACTAACGTCTTCCGGAAACACCTCTGGAAATTCATTCACCACTGGAAATCCATCACTCTTTACTTTTCGCTCCGCTTCTATCGCAGAATACAACATAAACACCACCGCACCATCTTTCACAGCTAGGTTCATCTATTTAACTGACATAGTCACATCTTCGACACCAACCTCTTCAGGAAAAATAATCGTCGTCGCAAAACAGTTGATATGAACCTGGTTGAATTCCAACCAGTTCATTCCAAGGATAATATCAAGTTGTTCTAGCGGTAGGCACAATTAATCCATACCGAAACCCCTACCAAAAATCACAACGGGACAATTCCTACAAACATATGAAGTAGTCAGAACCCGACGCAGGAGTATCAATAACCATACTTCCATCCATATTAGAAATTTCCAAATTCAATCTTTTAGCACAATCTAACGCAATAAAAGAATGCGTAGCTCCAGTATCAATAATAATCAGCCGATCATCTGGCTTAGTATCTGATCCAGACAATGCAAACACTTTACCACCAGCTTGCTCTTTCTTGGGTTTTGTGCACTGAGGATGAGTATGACCCTCTTCACCACAGTTGTAACAAGTCACCACTCTCACTCTGCAATCATTGGCCACATGGCCGAGCTTCCCACACTTGAAACACTTCTTATCATTACTCTTACAGTCCACCATACGATGTCCTGTCTCACCACACTTGTAGCACTTGATGGAAGAACCAGAATCTCCTCCACCAGACTTCTTCCAACCACCGGATCTCTAATTACTCCTATCATAAGGCTTACCATGATCCATCTGTTGCTTACCTTTCCTATCAACATACCCTCGAGCATTCGACTTAGTGTTAGCAAGATCCTCTTCCAGAATCCTACTACAGTCAACCAAATCAGGAAACCTTCTAATGCGCTGATACCTGATACCCTGCTTGATCTCATCACGCAGACCATTCTCAAACTTGATACATTTGGAAAATTCTCCATCTGCATCGTTAGGGTAATTAGCATAATACTTTGCTAACTCAGTAAACTTCGTTGCATACTCACTCACAGACTTATTGCCTTGCTTGAGCTCCAGAAACTCAATCTCTTTCTTACCTCTGATTCCTCAGGAAAGTACCTCCTCAGAAAAGCTCTTCTAAACACAGCCCAAGTCAATGCACTTCCATCTTCTTCCATTTCAGTCCTGGTAGCAACCCATCGGTCATCGACTTACGCGGCGTGAGTACCATACCTCACCTTCACCCCTCATCAATCAATCACTCAAGATCCTCTCGATCTCCTTCAACCACTTCGAGCACCTTCGGGATCATGTGCCCTTGAACAATGGAGGATTATTCCTCCGAAAATTCCCCAATTGTCATCGGCCAATATGACTCCTGCGATTCCTCGAGTACCCTTAACATTCCCAAAGCCTCAGCAATAACATCATCATTCCTTCCGTTACCTCTTCCAGCCATTGTTCTGTAACATTACAAAACAATCCACATCAGCACACAAGTATCGACAGTGTTATCTTACACTAGTCGCATACTAAAGGGATAGCGACATAAGACAAGACCGACTATGCTCTGATACCACTATTGTAACACCCCTTCTAAAATATCCCGAATATATTAATTATATCAATGATTAAAGTCATATTTCATCAGAGTTAACACGGAACAAGGGATGCCACAATTATTAAACAAAATAAAACCTCCAAATAAACAGTAGCCATGCTACACTGAGGATCATTATTCAAATAGTTCAACCAATTTAAGACCATGTCTTACACAGCGGAAAATACCAAAACCAAAACTGAATAAACCATAATTATTCTCAATGAGATTCAAAGAAACAATTGAATGATAACTAATTCCTCAACTAAACGTTCCCCAGTGTTACAACCTAATCGAGCATGACACGACACGCGGACTTAAAGACAAGCTCTATAGCCATCCTCACCAACTCTGCTGCTAACCTTAATCAAATTGTTAAAGTAAGGGTGAGACTTCTCATAATTAAAACATATTATAAGCTTCTCAATCAACGATATATCACAAGCATATTATTTCACCCATTTATCATAAATTCAGATTCAACGCGCAATCTCAATCATACAAGTCATTATGCATAATCAATAGACAACAAAAGAATTCCTAACATGTTACAATCCTGCAAACACAAATGCAAACACAATGCATGTGGTACCAACACGTGACCAAGTCACCCAACACTGATCCATCATCAATCGGATACAGTAACCATCGATTCGTCCATAAACACCCGGACACGAATCCATCCTAACTACCCATCCTCACTCGGGTATCGGTTAACGGCAATCCAAGTCAAATTCCTCACAATGGGAATTAACTTCACCAAAACAATGCATATGCACGCACATCACTAGCATGCAACATCAAATCAGTCTATGTAATACATCAATTTATCATAACTGAATCAAAGCCAACAACATGATATTTCAACCATCATACATACAATTAACAGCAGCATAAACATGCTTTACATCCACACAGTACCAATATATTCATCACCACAGGTTCTCTGCTACATACACATCAATATGCGTCAGTCAATAATCACCTATTTCGGAATTCGGCTCATTTTCAAAATAATTTCAAATTTTGGAAAATCTTTTCATTTTATAAAATAGAGCATTAAATTTAAGAAATAACGTCCAAAACGGCACTCAAAACGGACTTACGGTTTAAAAGTTATGAATTTTCAAAGTTTGACATTTTCAAAAAACAGAACCCGGTTCCTACATATCAGGAACCGGTTCTGCAGTTCAAAATCACTTTACGGAAAATGTATGGAACCGGTTCCGACATACAGGAACCGGTTCACATTTTACTGTTTTCACAAATTTTCAATGTGGAACCGGTTCCTCCCATTGGGAACCGGTTCCCACGTGTTCATTTTACGCACTTTTGCATTCATCCACTCTAAACCACACCCAACATACCCATACGAATTACTATATGGGAAACACCAAAACACATCCAATTTGCATCATTAAATCATCAAACAACATTATTTCATCATTCCTTTTTACTATCTGACACTCTAATTGTTTTCAACCCATAATCCGACACAATAGGGACAATTCTATGGAACCCTAACATTCTAAACCGGGATTCCTAACATACTACGATCCATACCATTGAATATCTAAATCGATAATATGAATTAACTAATCAAAATCACCTCTTACCTTGAGAGTTCTTCGAATTCTGACACCTTAGGTTTTCTTCCTTCCTTTTCCTCTTCTCAACTTCACGTATGTGTGTTTTCTCCAAAATAACTCCTTTTTCCTCTTTCCTTCTTTTATTCCTTTTATTCCTCTAACATAAATAAAATAAATAATGTGAGTAGAGTCTTTTACTCCTCACACCCTCACTTTACTCAACACACCTCTAATAATTCCATAATTAATCTCAATAATTCCAATATATTAATAAATTATATTCTCAATTAAATTAATAATTAAAAATCATAATTATTTAATTATCGAATTATTTGGGGTGTCACAACTGGTGTTACAAACCCTATCCCAACCATCCGTGCTATCTCGACCTGATAAAGAGGAGATACTATATTTATATCTGGCCGTGACTGTAGAGTCCGTTAGTGCCACGCTTATCCGAGAAACACGGGAGGGACAAAAACCTATCTATTTCACGAGCAAGGCCTTACAAGGGCCCAAATTGAGATACCAACAAATCGAAAAAATGTCCCTCGCGCTAGTCAATGTCGCGAGACGGCTCCACCACTACTTTTTAGCACACACCGTCATAGTTCGAACGGACCAACCCATCAAACAACTATTAGATCGACCAGAAATGGCTGGAAGAATGCTCAAATGGTCATTAGAATTGTCCAAATTCGACATCAAATACGAAAATAGGAAAACCCTCAAAGCACAAGTCCTGACAGACTTCGTGGTTGAAATGACTTCGTGGCTGAAATGACTTTGAGGAATAAAAAATAGTAGTTTTCTTCTAGGGGTTAATTGTCAAGATATTATAAGTAAGCATATTTAAATTTCTACTTTGTTGGGGTTATACATAGTTGTCATAGTATTCATGTTTTTATATTGATCATGGTGTCGTATATAACTCTTTTTAAGCTTTAATATTGATGAATTCTTCCTTCTTAATGCTTATTTTAGATTAGTTACCTAAAACATGTTTTTATGGTATGACATGATATACGAACGATAATGGTCATTACTAGATCCAAGATTTTCATGTATTGGATGCGCTAAATTCTAGACATCGATTAGGTTCATTATCCATATAAATTGTTGAAACTTAATGTTGTTGTATTAGTTAATAGACTGAGAGATTTTCTATCAGGAAATACAACCGAACTCACCTTGTTGACTCAAACATGAGTTGCGGTGAGAGCTTTGGGCGGTAATCTTAATAGCTGATTAACATTTCATATTAGTAATCAAGATGCTACATGAGAATGGGTTACTGAAATATAACCCCGTCAAGTTTTCTCAGATGTTAAACACCAAAGTTCATTTTACTTTCTATTATTTTACTATCCATATTTACAAACAAATCAAACACCTGATATACCATCCTTAAAACATAACCAATCCTTGTAGAGACGAAAAAACCGCACTTTCTTTTTAAGCTGCAAAAATGGTGTTTGTTATTACACTTGGATTGATTTATTTTTATAGGCAAAATGGAAAGCAAGATGTAGCGAAAGTTGCGGATCGCATCTTGGCTCACTTGGTTTTGTGTTTGATTCCATAGGTTATTACAAGAGCTATTTCAGGTTTGTTCAATGTTTAAATTTATTCAGTCCAAGTTTCTGCCGAAGTTACTTTGAAAGAGATTTGGTTGTAAGCAACTTTTTGAGCTAAATGTCTGGAACACATGTGTTTGATTCCATATGAGATTACAAGATTTTGTTCTGGTTTGTTCAATCTAAGATTATGTTGAAGTTACAATGAAATTAATGTTTGATTGACTAATGCTTGTAGACAACTTGTTGAGCAAGACACCCTGAACATGTTGTATGACATCTAGATGCACGTGCGACACATATTGGTTTATGATTCACTTCAGATTTTATTCAAGATTCTTTCGGGAGTAATTCTTATAGAAGTCTGTTTTAGTTTTGAATTATTTTAATCCAAATACGTGTGGAAAAAATTTGATTAAATCATATATTTATTTGGAAAATCTAAATTAAATATGGTTAAAACAAAAGATTTAGATTTGCATTTATTAAAAGATTTGGGGATGATTTATTTAAAGGGGATTTATTTACTTTTATATCCAATCAAAGATTTGATTGATTATTTATGTGATTTTTGGTTTAAATGAGAAGTTGAAATTATGATTTATATTAAGTAAATATTTTATTTGATTAGTTCAAGATTCGGAATTTTATTACGTGGACAGATGTCTAGGCCAATATTCCATGATCTGTGAGACATCTTATCTCAGTTTCGTTGCTTGAAGAGCAAGATAAATTAACGTATATCTTGTACTATTAAGATTTATTTCCTCTTATGAGAAATGACTGTGTTAACATGTGTTTGAATTTTTTTAAGATCTGTGTCAATCAAGGATCTTAATCGTCATAATAAAGATTTGATTGATTATGTGCTTTTTTATTTTTTTTTGGAGATTTGATTTGTATTAAATGCATCAAGATTGATTTAGAGATTCAAATTAATTTCGGAAGTGATCAATCAAGATTGGAAATCAAATTTATTAAAGATTGATCTCTTGTATTTTTTAGAAGATAATTAGTATTCAAGATGAATATCCTACAATACTTTGAAACTCAAGATATAAGGAGACAATATCTTCTCAAGAGAAAATATTTATTCATTAGAATTTTTTTGATTTAGTTTAGTTTCTATTTTTGTTTGTATGTTGTACACTGGGTTTGTATTATGGACTGTAATTCTAAATTAGTTGAATAGAGTATTGAACCGTAAGTTATTGTTATACCATCCATCTTATATTCTTTTAATCTTTCAAACACTTGAAAATTAAAGTGAAATGTTTGAAAAAAATATATAACTTAATTGACACTTTAAATTTAAGTAATTAATTATCGATTTAACATTTTAATAAACTTACTTTCTCAAGACTAATATAATTCTAAGAAATAAACTTCTCATTTACTCAATAATTTTGAAAAGATATCACAAAAAAAATTTATTAGAGGAGTATATTAAAAATTAAAAAAATTAAAAAATAACAATAATAAGGATAGCAATAAGTAGAGAATTTATCTTGCCACCCCTTAAAAGTTTTATTCCAAAATTACCTTCGTCAAAATTTTCGATAAATTTTGTAAAATTTTCGATACCCCGCAAAGTTTTTGGTAGACTTAAAAAGATATATTTTTTTTAAATCCATAGAAAATTTTAGTGTATTTAAAATTTTTGGTATATACCAAAAATTTGAAATTTTCGTATGTACCAGATATTTGAAATTTCTGATATTTTTGTTGGAATTTTCGGTACACCTTCTAAATTTTCAGTTTTTATTTTAAATTTTGAAATATACCGAAATTTTCATTTTTGATATGTGATTCGAAATTTTCGATTTTTGACAAAATTTTAAAATTTTTTTACTAGAAATTTAAATTTCTGGCACACTCCCTAAATTTTCTGTAAAACTCATTTTTTTTATTTAAATTTAATGATTTTTCACAAAGTATAATAGTAAAATCATACATTTGAAGGGTGACAGATATAATTTGGAGTGTGACATCATTATTGGGCCAAGCCCAAAGGCCAATTTAGTTTCAACAAATCGAAATCATATAAAATTGGAGAATTTTTCTTGCTACCCCTCACTTACACCTGGCACCCTCAAACAATTTTATTTCAATTTTACCCTTGTTGAAATTTCCGATATATTCTTAGAAATTTTACCCTTGGATACCAAAAATTTGAAATTTCTGACATACCGGAAATTTCAAAAACACAAATTTTAAATTTTTTTTTTGAGATACCGAAAATTTCAAATTTACAGTATATACCAGAAATTTTTATATAATGTTCGAAATTTCCGGTATTTTGACTGAAATTTTCGATACACTCCTAAATTTGCGGTAAAAATATTTTTTTAAAATTTTTTTCCACGAGGGTACAATGGTAAAATGGGTGTGGCAGGTTAAATATAAGAGGGCAATATAAATTGTCATAAAATTGACTAAGAAGTAGAATCAGCGAAGAAAATCGATTCAGCGAAGAAAATCGAATCAGCGATAACAACCCGTAGATGAAGGAAGAGAAAGAGAGAGTAAAGATGGAAGACGAAAACGGTTACGGCGGAAGCAGCGGTTCAACGCTGGAGACTTCAAAGGCGGAGAGATCCGTGTGGCTGATGAAGTGTCCGGTGGCTGTTGCTAAGTCATGGCAGAATCATCCGCCTTCTCAACCGCTTTCCAAAGTCGTTTTCTCTATTGATCCGTTGCTTCCTGAAGACGATCCTGCTCATCTTCAGGTTCTTCTTCTTCACTTCGTTATGAAGATTTTAACCCTAATTTTTGGTTTTATTGATATAGATAGTTTTCTCTTTACCTTTGTTAAACCCTAAGCATTTGTAAATTGGAATTGAATTTTTAGTTACTGGTTTATAACTCTTTGATTATCATGTCAGTTTACAATGGAGATGTCTGGCACTGATTCTGTGAATATGGCAAAATCTTATTCTTTGAATATGTTTAAAGACTTCGTTCCTATGTGCATCTTCTCCGAGGCAAGCGAAGGTGAGAGTTACACAGTTGTTGGGGTTCATTAGAATGAATCAGGTTGGGATTCATCATTTCATAGTTAATCGTGATTCATCATAAAGAATCGAAACCAAGAGGCGATTTATGTCCAAATAAATGCACAATAGAGATTATGTTATTGCTGATTATGCTGAGTTGGTGGTTATTAAACTAGTTGAATTTACTCTACTGATATACTCCCTCACTCCCATAATGAGTGACCCAGCCCACCATTTATTAAGATATTACTATACTGATATAGTATTGATTTTTATTGTGCTGATGCTAGATATGTAACTAATAATTCGTGGTCTTGTTTGTTTTAGAGTCCAAAATCTATTTTCTTTTGTTCAAAGACACCCGCAAGAATTGATATGCCTTTATGTCTCTAGTATGACATTGCGGTCCTTATTGTTTCATGTTAGTGAAGTGAACACAAGTGCACAACTAATGTCTGAGTTCTTTTGAGTTTTTGATAACTGTGAGTTATGGTCTATAAAATAAAATGTTTTTGTTGCACTACTTTTTTTTAGAGCTTATTTTTCTTTCAGTTGTCACTATAAAGTTTGGCTTCCATGAGTTAGGTAATAGCTTTACCTTTATTTTAGGTGACAAGGTTTCAATGGAAGGGAAAGTAGAGCATAAGTTTGATATGAAGCCACGGCATGAAAATATAGATGATTATGGAAAATTGTGCCGGGAGAGGACTAAGAAATCTATGATTAAAAATCGACAAGTACAGGTAGCATTTCATGTTCATCATTGAACTGTATGATATCTTAATTGTTATTGTTATATGTCTGATAAAATAATTGATTCTTTGGTTCCCTTGATTCAACTGGAAGGTTATTGAGGATATTCGAGGAGTGCACATGAGGCCAATGCCTGGAATGATTGGCTTAGTTTCATCCAATTTTAAGGTACTTATTTTGCATATGTGTTGTAATGTTGAAATTCATATCGCAACTCTAAAACACTGATACGACGACAAAATTGATGCAAATCACAAAAATAATTAACTGGAATTTCCCCTTGGAGAAGGTTTGTTCCTGCAAATGTGTGTGCGTGTAGAGTAATTCAGCGAGGCTTTTTTCTTATTCTTATGAAACTCTTGTAGGATAAAAAGAGGACACAACCTGTCAAACAAACTGATACAAAGAGAACAAGAAGAGACCGGGGAGAGCTGGAGGATATCATGTTCAAACTATTTGAAAGACAGCCTAACTGGGCTTTGAAGCAACTTGTCCAAGAAACTGATCAACCAGCGGTATATTCTTTTTTTGCCTTTTTGTTTTAGTGCGGCATTGGAGCCTGGTCCACCCTGATTTTGGTTTCTCATAGCTCTGGCATTTAAGGTATAAGTTAGTAACCTGATGTTTCTGTTGCAGCAATTCTTGAAAGAGATCTTGAATGAACTATGTGTATACAATAAAAGAGGTGCCAACCAAGGAACTTACGAGCTGAAGCCTGAATATAAGAAATCGGTTGAAGATACAAATGCTGAATAATTGTTTTGTTCTTTACATTATAATTGTCTGGCTTTGCATATTTTGATTTCTGGTGTGTTTGGTTGAATCACAATGAGCTATAACATAACTTTGCAAAAATTTGGGGTATAGTTTTAGTAAAATCAAGGGGCTGCACCATAATATCAAACATGCAATGAATATATTGGCTCCATAGAGCTTTTCAGTTAATATTGTGTAAACTGTAGAGTAACTAATGTACCTGCCTGTTTTTTTTTGGAGGCTATTCTTTCTGAGTTACAATTTACAGCACAACTGTTTATGTCTAAATTCATTCGCATATTGTTTAGTAACACATAACTGAATATTAGTTTATTTTTCTTTAGTAGCATGGTTTTCCACAGAGCTCTTCTAGACACTTAAATTTATTTTTTATTTCAAATATCAGCGTCATTGCTTTATTGCTTTATTTTAATCGTAATTTATAAATTACGGTTCAAAATAATGTGATAATCACTTATTTTGGATGTACGCATTAACAGAGCTCTAGACACTTTAATTTATTTTTTATTTCAAAAATAATGTGATAATCACTTAACGCAATAGACCATATACAATTGTTTCATTATTCAACACTATCAATTTTTATTTTTTATACTCCATATCATATTTTTTCTTCTATCTAATAATTCAACATACATTTAATTTTTACTCCATATAATAATTTTGTTTAATAAAATTCAACATCTTATTCCAATTCATAATAATTAATAAAATATGTTGAATATAATAATTTTGTTTAATAAAATTCAACATCTTATTCCAATTCATAATAATTAATAAAATATGTTGAATGTTTTCGATACCAATTAATCTACCTTATTTTTAAAATTTCATTCAATATCTTATTACAAGCATTTAATTATTAGATTTTTTTTTCAACATCCCATTGTACATATAATTATGAAGGAGTGTAGTATTTTAGAAACATTTAATATGTGTGAAAGCGTTGCTATTTAGTGCGATAAGTATTTCACGAAAACATAACGATCATTCCACATAACATGTATTTGCTCATACGAGTGTTGCTATTTAGTGCGATAAGTATTTCACAAAAACATAACGAACATTCCACATAACATGTATTTGCTCATTGCTCATACGAGTGTTGCTATTTAGTGCGATAAGTATTTCACAAAAACATAACGAACATTCCACATAACATGTATTTGCTCATACGAGTGGTACTTTTTTCTAAATTATTGTTTTTATAATATTATAATTTATAAAAAAAACATTGATAAATAATCACTCCACTTGCCTGGTCTACTATTGTCTTGCTTCACCGAGTCTGTCACCGCATGTCTACAAAAGTGATTCTTTAGCGAGGAAGAACAGGAAGGAAACTATAAGAGCTGAATGAATCTGTTGTACTTAACTCAATTAGTACAGTGGGACTTAGTACAAACAAACATACCTTGAGATTTTCTGCATTATGATTAAAGGTTTGGTGATGAAAAAATTAATTCAATTTGAGTTTTATGATGTAGCCACTTTTTCTAGAAAGAGATCAGCAAGAGTTGTGAGCAACACAATCCTCATTTCCCTTCTTTTTTCGTGACATTAATCATTTCCCTTAAATTTATTATAAATTTTTAGAGCCTTTAGAACACTTGTTATCACTTTCTATTTACATATATACTTCCACGGTTTTCAATTTTCTGAAGTATAATTTAAACTTCAAATATTTAGACGGGTAAATAATGAGTTTTAAGATGCCTGCAGATATTACGTAATTTTATTTTTTTTTTAAAATTTTTTTTCCTGTTTTTTTCAAAGACGAAAAACTATTATGAGATAACATCTATATAATTGTGAAGTTTAGAGTGTACCCTCTATTAATTTAAATATTTTATGAGTGAGTCATTTAATTTAAATCATCTAATTATATCAATGGACAAGATTTGCTAAATTTTAAAAGGGAATTTCTTAACCCATCTGATAAGCTTCTTACGCACTGTTCACACCACTTGTCCAATCCAATAAGTTTCTTACGCACTGTTCACACCACTTGTCCAATCTTGCACCGTCGTTGACATCTTGTAATGGGACACCACTTGCCGTTAACATCTTGCAACGGGACACCACTCGTCGTTGACATCTTGCAACGGGACACCACTTCTTGGGCGTTCTTCTATACAAGTCTTTTCCGGCCCCTTTCTTGAGCCAACTCTGATACCATGTTGGGGGGAGTTGCTAAGAGCATTTGATACATAATGTAGGAATAAACATCTTTGTGAGAGACACAGCATGTGTCCACCTAAAACCTTGAGGTGATAGGTGAGTGGATTCTCCCACTTATATATGTATAACTCTCCACATTTCTATCCAATGTGAGACTATTTCTCCACTTACTCACACTTGCTATATTATTCCAACACGCACCACGTGAATTCCTTTAAGTACCCCTCAAAATTGGAAGTATACTTCCGATGCACACCAATATCTGAGAAAATATACACAGATATAATTCATTGAATTGTATTTTCAATTTTAGTCTTAATAGAAACAAGAAAACATCATTGAATTGCATAACATAGACATAAATATAATTCATAACATAAATGTAGCAAATATATTTAGGAGTTAAACATAAAATAAACATCACAAATCAACATCCGGATGGACGTTGCAACATCCTAATAATATCATCGATCGATCTTGTTAAAGTCGCATCTAGCTCGATCGAAACTTTCTTCTCAAAACTGTCATAAGTAGACCACATAGCTCGTAAGTCAGCGATGTTCTTCAGCTCACGGTTGATGAACTGAAGCTTCCCATCTTTGTCAACCGATAGCGAGCGGTACTTGATCTTCACTACCTTGCGATTGTTGCCAAAAGGTACAAGTTCCTACAATGTTTCAAGCACATCTTCAATAGGGGTGTACACGGTGATCTTAAATTCGCGAGATGGTGTAGTGCCGAAAAAGTGGACAACTCCAACAACCCATTTGATGTTCAATTTCATGTCCATTTCTGGTTTTTGGTGTTGTAGTATGGAAAAATATAAGAAGTGAGGTATTTTATAGTAGTTGGAGGTAAACATGAACCATACAAATCCTATCTTTGTGTCAGTGATAGAATCAAAATTAAAGTTCCGGTTTTATATATAATGGAACCGAAAGTATATTTTCGGTAAAGGCACTAGGAGTGAAAAGCCAGAAACAGAACAAAAACAACAACTAATACAAAAAAACCCATGTATTCAAATATTGTGCTTTTGGTCAAACTACAAAAATGACTTTATTTCCACATCATAATACATGAACAAAATGACGTTAACAATAAAATGATACCTAACTACTTGAAAGAGCCGAAAAACCAACAGTGACTTACAAACCTCTAAAGCCTATGCAAAGTTGTCCTCCTTTTCGCACCCTAGAAATGCAAAACTAACAAAATACGTTTTCTCAACCGATGTAACACCAATAATTTCCAACAACGGAAGCCTGTACTTGTTGGTCTTGTACGTCGAATCAGTTATGAGAACGGTAGGGAACATATTGAACAATTTAATGGAATCAGGATGAATATAATAAATGTCTCTAACTGTTAACCCTTCACCACCTCGTCGGTGCCTACAAACATAATTGTTTTCATCTAGAAGTTTCAAAAGGCATTGCATCTCGGTTTGATCCTCCCTAATCGCTAACTTGTTTTTATATCACTTATTGTAAACTTGTTTGATATTTGATGTGTTCTCGGGTCTTTTGCGCTTCAAGGTTGTAAGTATGTTTTTTGGCGGTACCAAAGTCAAAGTCATGTCAGAAACACATATCTTCTCATCCGGAAGGAGCTGACATGCAATTGGATAACCAGCCAACTTTTGAGTTAAATCATGATTGTGTAAATCGATAATCGAATTAAATTTCTATTTTTTATTTTCCATAAGATAACCACACAACCTAAATGGACATTCACATTTTCTTGAACTGGTGTCGTCGAGTTTAAATATTGAGTACGCCGTATGTATTTCCCACTTCTTTCACATGTCAAAATCACAAATGCATTTCTTCTATCCTTACCGTTATTGGATCTTGCTATAAAAATATCAAATCCTAGTTTTGTTGCCTCTATACGAATCCACTGCAACATGTCTTCACGTAATTCAAATTCTTCAACATTTTCAAATTGCTCACGAACATCTACTGCCTTAATTACGAGAGGAGAAACTACGAGCGACGAAACAACTTCAGACACATCGGATTTAGGATAGGCATCGAGGTGCACCATACCTATGTTACATAAATAATATAATTATTAACATGTCATAGTGAAAGTTGCTGTAAAAATAAATATAGACAGTAATAGATTAATGTATACTTTCGAATGTCAAAGTGAAAGTTGCTATAAATAATATAATTATGTATACTTCCGGATGTCATAGTGAAAGTTGCTATAAATAATATAATTATGTATACTTCCGGTTTCTACGTAACCTTTTTTCTGCAAAAAGTAACAAATTAATGTAGGGGTTGAGGGATGAAATGAATCAACTTTACTTGAAATTCTACTTTCTTGAGCTCTTTCTGATATGATGAACCACACAAATGATGATTTAGAGTGGAAAATGGATTGGGAATGATGAGGATTTTTGAGAGGTTTTGAGTGGAAAGTGTGAAATGGTGGTGATCAAGTAGTCCAACATGATTACTGTTTTAAATAATCTGCATCGTAACAGAAATCGGAAGTATACCTTTCGGTTATATATGAAATATTCAGGTGGCAACACAATTCAATATTTCTGCTAATATAACCAAAAACAGAATTCTGATTTAGAATCAGAAGTCTATCTCCAGTACCAATTCTTACAATTTGAAGGGTAAAACCACATTTAATCTATTTTATACAAAATAAAGTACGGACCGAAAATATATTTTTGATTTTGAGAAGAACATTTTCGAATTTCTACGGGTGTCCCACCCACTATGGAGTGGGTTAAGAAATCTCCATTTTAAAATGGGAACATGTGTATTTTATCAGGATCTTAAAATCTTTGATAAAACATTATTGACTCTCCTAGATGTTCTTCTCTATAGTTTTTGGTCTGTTCCAATGCAGAGTCTTCGTCTTCTCCAATTGAAAAGTTTAATTAGTTTGCTTCACTTTCTTCTTTTTATGTTTATTATAGGTTCAAAAGTATTTTTCCCTAGTTTCATTTCTTTCTCATCTCTTATTTTTATTCCTGAATATATCCATACATTTGACAATATGTTGCAATGTGTTGTTATTGGTATATTTAGAATAAGGTTTCACCGTGTTTGCCAAAATGATACAATAGATTGTAAATAATATATTTTGTTTTAGGTATTTCCAGAAAATTAACAAATATGGCTCCCAAAAGATGAAGACTAGAAGAAATATTAATAAGAGATGAATAAAGGCTTATCATTAGAAAAGCCAAAAAGAATCAATGCTAGCAAAACATAAAGAACATCCGCACCTTGTCTCCTTTTAAAAACTCTGATCCAGCCTAACAAGTTACATACATTCTCAAAACAGAAAATATTTGCAGTCATGTAGAAAAGTAATGAAATTGAACAATCAAACTCCCATTCATACAAAGAACTTAACTTTGTAGATTACTCACTCAAACCATTGAATAAATACAGAGTTTTGATGGAATAAAAAGGGAAGATAAAGAAGTGGATTGTGAGTAGAAATTTAATCAGGGTCTCAATTTTATTTTTTTAACAATAACAAATCTTAACCCTTCTTATGGTTCTCATAAAAATAAATTTGGAGTTGTTAAATAGAAGAGAAAGGAAAGTAAGATAAAATAATCAACCGTATTGGAAGTTTGTTCAATTTTTTAATTTCATACTTTTAAAATCCTTTTCGGATTGAAGTTGTGATAAGGGAAACATTTTTATTGGTCCAAATTATAAGCAAAACAACGTTAATTTTATTTTATTTGATCATTTTAAAAAAAAATCATTTTTTTAAAGATAAAATTAAATGTAAATTACATTTAATTTATATTCTCTCTCATTTTTCTATAGATAACGACCAATCAAAATTATCTTTACATCTATAAAATTATTTCAAAAAATATATTAAAATTTAAATTTTCTTAATAAGTGTGAAATATAAATTTTTTTTTTTTCCTTATAGTATCTTTGAATCCTTGCTCTAACACTTAAGTTATCTCTTTGCTTTTGGAGCTTTTTTGAAATTTCTCATAGGTTATCTCATACAATTAGGGTGTTTTATTCCTTGTTTATTATGTTTATTATAATGCAATCAAGTTTTTCGAAATAAACTTGCTCAAGCATCTCTTTTAAAATTGCAATTGCATGTTTGAAATAATTTTGTGTAATTTTGATTGTATCAATACATCAAGCACCTTGTGAGAAACACACCACTTGTCCACCTAAAATCTTAAGGTGATAGGTGAGTGGGTTCTCTCACTTACATATGCTTCTTACTCACACTTGCTATATTATTCCAACACTCCCCCTTAAGTGTGAGTCTACAATGCTCCCTTCGATACTAACCCGGTCCCTTTCTCGAACCAAAGGCTCTGATACCATGTTAGAGGGATATTTAAGAGCATTGATATATAGTGTAGGAACATTTGTGAGAGACACACCACTTGCCACCTAAAACCTTAAGGTGATAGGTGAGTGGATTCTCCCACTTATATATGCTTAAGTCTCCATATTCCTATCCAATGTGGGACTATTTCCTCACTTAATCACACTTGCTATATTATTCCAACACCCCCCTCAAGTGTGAGTCCACAATGCTCCCCCAACACTCTCCCTCAAGTGTGAGTCCACAATTCTCCCCCACTTGTAACGCCGTTGACACCTTGCAATGAAACACCACTCTTGGGCATATTTCGATACAAGTCTCTTCCGGTCCCTTTTTTTGAACCAAGACTCTGATACCATGTTAGAGGGAGATTTAGGAGCATTGATATATAGTGTAAGAACAAGCACCTTGTGAGAAACATACCACATGTCCACCTAAAACCTTAAGGTGATAGGTGAGTGAGTTATATCACTTATATATGCTTAAGTCTCCACATTCCTATCCAATGTGAGACTATTTTCCCACTTACCCACACTTGCTATAATATTCCAACATTTTTTACCGGTCAAAATTAATTCTACTATTAAATTTCTCTAATTCAAATCTCATTGTACTTGAAGTTTTTGACATTCTACTTAAAACTTTGCCTAACAACACTTTAAAAGCATACACTTTAAGAGCATATTATTTTCCCCCACAAAACCAAGACTCATGATATTACTTGTTGGGAAAAATATGTTAGGAAAAAATAAAGCGTAGAGTAAAAAGAGGAACAAAATAACAACACAAGAGATTAACATGAAAACTTTAAAATTGGAGAAAAAACCAGGATCATTGTCAAATAACAACCACAAATGTGAAAAATTTTAGGATACATAGACTACACTCAACAACTCCAAAGTCTCAATACACCCACACTCTTCAAAGTAAAATTTAACTATCACTCACAATACTCTAAAACAAGATTATAAGAGAAAATATAAAAAGTCAAATACAAGTTATTTACTAGCAATCTTATTATCCTCACCCTTCAATCTTATTTCTTCATAAATAATTTTACTAGCAACTTACTCACAACTCAAAGTTTTATTCTCATATATAAAATCATGTTTAATATGCTCATAGAAAGATGGAATAGATCATATGAGTCTCAAAGCTTTATCTTTATCTTCAATCTTGACTCCAATGGTTTCTAATTTTGAAATAATACCATTGAGTACACTTAGATGATCAGATACTTTTATATGTTCATCCCTATGCAAGCTACGAAACTGCTCCTTCAACAACAACCAATTTGATATACCATTTCCTTGATATCCCTTCAAGTTTCTTCCAAAGCTCTTGCCTGACAACGTACCAAGAACATTCACAAGAATATTCTTAATTAAATACATGCAGATTGTACTCGAGACTCTCAAATCTAGTTCCCCCCACTTCTCGTTGACCATGTTGGAAATGTTCCCTTTCAACACCTTGTGTAATCCTAATTGTATCAAATCATCTTTGACTTGAAATTTTCACCAAGAAAAATTGATTCTTCCTTCAAATTTCTCTAAATCAATATCCATTGCACTTGAAAATCTTAACATTGCACCCAAAATTTTTCCCGCAGCAAAACAAAATTTTCCTAACCAACATAGGGTATACAATTTCTTTTCTATTGCGGAAGACCAGACAAAACTACAACCACAAAGCATACTAAAAATATATATCCCACCAAACCAAGGCTCTTGATACCACTTGTTAGGAAAAAAGCAAAACATAGAGAAAAAAGAGGAACAAAATAACAACACAAGAGATTAACGTGGAAACAAAAAATCGGAGAAAAACCACGATCGTTGTCAAATGACAACCACAAATCTGAATTTTTTTACAAAACATAAACTACCCTCAACCACCCAATGCCCTAATACACCCACACTCTTCAAAGCAAATATTTAACTACCACTCACAACACTCTAAATCAAGAGTATACGAGAAAATATAAAAAGTCAAATACAAACTTAAAATGCTTTTGAATGGTGCATCTTGGAAGGAAGAACATGAATTCTATATATAGCCTTGGAATCACTCTTCCTTTACAAAATAAAGCGATGTGGAATTTTGAATAACTTTAATCCTATATATAACCTTGAACCATCTCTTCTTTCTAAAAATTAAGTAACATGTGACTTCTTCAACATGTATTTTTTTCAACAAATTCCAACAAAATAGACAAAGAGAAATTAAATGAAAATAATAACAACACGTGAATATAACATAGAAACTTCAAACCAAAAAAAAAAAAAACTATGGCTATCTAATGACAACACGAGAATAATATTATGTAAAAATTGTTATAACATATAAATTACACTCACCCACTCAAAGACACTAATACACTTATATTATCCGCAGAAATTATTAAACTATCTCTCACAAACGAGAATTTTTCTTGCCACCCCTCATTTTATACCTGCCACCCTTAAGTATGGTGTTTTTTTTACCAAATTATCCTTGTAAAATATCGTATATTTTGAAATTTCCGGTACGTACGGGAAATTTCGTAAAAATACCAGAAATTTTGTTTGATTTAATTTACTGTGGCTGATGTTACATACCAGAAATTTAAAATTTCCGGTACCGAATATTATAAATTTCCAGTATATAGAATTAGTTAAAATATATACCAGAAATTTGAAATATCAGGTATCGGAAAAATACCGGATATTTCAAATTTCCAATATGTAGAATATATACCGAAAATTTGAAATATCCACTACTGGAAAAATACCAAATATTTCAAATTTCTGGTAAGATTTCAGTTCAAAAAATAATCGGAAATTTGAAATTTCTGGTATATGAAAAATATCGGAAATTTCAACCGATAATAGTGAGACTTAATTTTCCCCTATTTTTAAACTTATAAACTTATACTTGGATAAAATAACGAACCGTCTTAATATATAAATAGAATAAATATTATACATAGATGCATTACAAATAAACTACAGTCACTCCCTAGACAATTCTATCCAATGTCTGAACCGACCCGCATATGTCGATTCCCATCCTTTTGCAGCATCAAAATAATTATCCCTCCAACGCTTAGTGACGGGAGGCAGTGGACAACCGGGTCTCAATTTTATCAGAAGCCAATGATTATAGTTGATAAAACCAACAATCATGATTGTAAGACGACTCGTGTACAAAGGTGGAGCTATGAGAAGCAGAAAAAATGTCGTGCTAAGACTCATGGAAAGAGAAACAAATACAACACTACATCTAGAAGCATTAGGGTAATCCATATATGGAATCGACATCCATTTATCCTTACCCTGAGGACCCAAGTGTTTCACGATTAATGAATTCCTAACATAAGAGATAGTGTCATAGAACAAATTGGAAAATGATTCTTCGTGTTGATGGATTTGAGTATCCAATTGCCTCCGAACACCAAAACATGTATTTTGTTCCATCCTAATGAAATTTCAATACAACGGTAACCACGGTTTCCATCTGGTTCACTATCAATAATGTCATCGATGTATGGATGGAAAAAAAATAGGAAACTATGACAAGTACCCGCCTTTTGTAGATTTGGTACAAGGTTGCCTACCAATCGACATGGTTGACGATTGACTATCACTTGGTTGTGCGCAATATATCTTTGCAGTCTGACTCCCCTGCGAAGCATAATCATATTCCCACTGACTTGGATCACGATGCACATCACTTTCCTCACCTTTTCTACTCTTCTTAACTCTTCTCTTTGGCTTGTATTTCATCGATGGTGGACACATTAAAGTTGTGGATGGATAGGCTAGTTCAAGAACTTTTTTCTACAACACCCTTTGACCCACAACATCAAGAGTACTGAAATGTCTCTTTAACTCTTCGCACTCCTCTTCTAAATCCCACTTGCTCTTGTTAGGACTCACCTCATGTTCGGAAATTTGTAATTTCGTCCAAAACACATGAATTGTTTCCAAAGGTATAGGTGTGCCTAGAATATGGTAAATAGCGAGATGACACACACACGATAACCCATGTGTTGTTCTAATGTAACAACCACACCCCTCATTGCTCGCACCAACAAATTTGACTATTTCTAGTTCCTTTCCAATGAGTTGTATACACTATCTTGAAACAAAACTGTGCAATTTAAAATAGAATGGGGTGTTATACTTATGCTCAATATTGACGATACTCTTTTGAAACGACACTCTTACGAAACCTAACTGCAACTTCAGAATTGTGTTCACAACATTCCAGCTTGCACATAAATCCCCACGACTTGTAGTCAACATGTTCTTCAGTCTCCAATGTGAAAACTCCACCCTAGAAATCATGAACACATTACATAAGCAACTCTTAATTTATTTTAATTTATAAACATATTTCCTGATAGAAGAACACATGTATTTCAACATATTTTTAACATGTTCACAACTTACTCAACATATTAACACATGTATTTCAACATATTCAACATATTTTTTAACATGTTCACAACTTACTCAACATATTTTTAAGATGTGATGAAATTAAAATTAAAATTCTTATCACAATATCAACCAAAAATTAAGATGTGATGACATTTTTAACGTGCAATCAAAATTTAACACCAGAGGAAACATATTCAACAACTTGACAGAGTCAGGGTGTATCAAGAAGATATCAACCACAATATCTGAATTCTCCTTATTTTTAGACCAACACATTGTAGCGGTAAAAACTGCGAGTATAAGCCATTGAATTGACTTAACTCAAAAAATAACAAAAGAGTCGCCTCCGCGCTTTTATTTTTTCCAAAGGACTAGGAAAAAGAGCGAATAAAATCCTAAAAAAAGATCAGAGATCTGGGAACGGGGGTTAGTTATGCAAAACGAAGGTATTAGGCACCCAAAGCATCTACGGTACTCCGCAGTAACCTTTTTGAAAATTTGTATATGTGTGCTAAAAAAGAGTATTTGTACAAAATGGATGGTGGGGAGGAGAAAAGAAGTATTTCTTATAATTTTTGGTTTGATAGAACTTCCAATGAGTTCCAGGTCTACATACCAACAATGTGCAATGTTTAAATCAAAACCTAGTAGTTTGGCTAAAAAAGACCAAAATTGTATGTTGGTTGATTTTAAGAAAATGTTAATTAGAAAAGCCACGAAGGACTCAAAAAGTTTGAATAAGGTTAGATGTTTTTTAGTCTCGTGAAAAGAAAAGTCAAAGTATTATTAAATAAATTGAAATTTTATTTAAGAAAAGAAGTTTTGAAAATGCATCGACCTAAGTCCAAGTTTTTTTATGAAAGTGGTTCGAGTTTTGAAAACAAGAATTCTTTGAAAAAGAGGGAAGATTTTGAAAATTAAAGAATGGGGAGGAGATGAAGAGGCTAACCTAAGTACATAAAGTAAAAGATAAGGGTAAAGAACGACCTAACCGGGTGAGAAGACTAGTACTTGACATCAAGAGTCAATACCTTATCCCATCTTTTGGATTACCACATAAAAAACCAATAACTAGACAAAAAAACCAAGCTTCAGATAAATCAATGCTTTTAAGTGAACTCTTGTCTTGAGAAAAATGGGCAGAGTAACAGTTGTATTTTGAGGAAATCCACTCTTAATCGAGTATAACGGAATAACCTGCATACAAAGATAATAACCAGACAAGACAAAATAACACCAAGGGAACAAAAACCTCCAAGCTGAGGTAGATGTCTTAATCCTAGGTCCAAAGATCAAGCTCCAAGCACAAGGATAGTAACCAAGTCCAATTAAAAGTTTTTTTATGTTTAGGTTGAATTATTAAGTGTTTTGAAAAAGGAAAACAAAGCTCAAGTGAGCAAATTCAAAATGGCAAGAAAATAAAATGCTCAAGTGAGCAAAAGAAAAATGACATAGAAAATAAAATGCTCAAATGAGAAAAGAAAAAATGGCATAAAATGTAAATGCTAAAATAAAGTGCATAAAAATAAAGAGCATGAAAGTAAAAGCGGAAAGTAAAAAGCGGAAAATTAAAGCAATTAATAAAGGTTAGCAAGATGACCATCTTGAAACTTGTCAAGTATATCATCGAATTGTTAATTGTTAGTCGTCAGCAAGATGACCATCTTGAAACTTACGCATGAAGACTTTCCAGAAGCTTGATAGAATCAACGCGACCACACAACAAGTTTCAATTGTATTTTTTGTCAAGTATATCACCGGTTTTGACGAAATACATAAATAATATTTTTTCATCAAAATAAAATTCCAAGAAAATTACCCAAAGTCAAACAGGGGTCAACAAGTGTTGACAAATTTTTTGAGAATTTTTTTAAGGTGTGGAAATATTTTTAGAAAATAAAATAAAAGGTGAAATAAACCAAAAATGGCAAAAAATAGTAAAATAAAAAATAAAAATAAAATTAGGTCACCAATATTTGTCAAATGACTATTAGATCTTTTCATAATTTTTCCAGAATTTAAAAATGTCAAAAAGTATTTTAAAACAATTAAGAACATCAAATAAAAGAGAAAAATCATAAAAAATTTCAAATCTAAAAATAAAATTATGAAAAAATAAAATTCAGAAAGATAATATTTCAAAATAGTTTGTGAATTTTTTCATAATTTTGGAGTCAGAAATGAATTTTATATGTTTTTTTGAAGTTTAAAACATTTAAAATATAACAAAAATAAAATAAAAGCCAAAAAATATGGACTATCGATCATAGTCTAAGCGTTAGTAATAACATCCAATGGACATGGCGCCTGCTTGATATGGACCTCCTTGATTTTCACATCGATTAAGAACTAAAATTAAATTAAAAATAAAACAAGGAAAGATATCACGCGTTGGATCGTGTATGACTCACAAAAGTAATCAGATCCAAGGACTCCCATTACGCGTGCACGGTAAGGCAAAGTTGTAATACGGTGGGAGAACTGACTTTGAGATTTGTTTTGCTTTTTATCACAAATGTTGCGGATAGCAAGAGTCGCCACCGACTTTTCTTTTATCCAATTAAGGGAAGGTGAAAAGAATAGAAAAAGACCTTCGTTAGATTCGAGTAAGGAGAAGGTTATGAAAAGGGAAGTATTAGCACCCCCATCCGTAGTTATCTACGGCTCTTAGTTGCTTTTAGCTCACTTTAAAAATTGCTTTCTGTGTGTTTAACAAAAATGTTTTGAAAAGGCATTTCGCTTTGACTTTGTAATGATTCATGTAGGAATGTATACAAAGTGTTCGGAAATGTTTCGTTTTTGAAAAGTGTTTGAACTTTGACAAAAGTGTGAGGTGTGAAAAGTATTTTGATAGAGCAAGCAACTAAAATTCTTATTACCTACTCAGAATGGTCGTTTTCGTGTTATTTTACGTTCCTTTAGAATAATGCTATCCATACCATTAGTTGGTAGGTAACCCTATTCGTTGGATGTAGAAGGGACATTCGAAGGGACATCGGATGGTCATATAAGGCAACCTATAGGAGTATCCTAGCACATTCGAAGGGACGATCATCACTTTTCGTAGGCAACAATCGAGGGACGAGATCATGTTTTCGTAGACCATGTCGAGGGACTCATGATCTTTGATTCGAAGGGACTATGATGATATGTTTGTAGGCAACGGTGCCAGGATACCTCTACGTTTTAAGGGGTGCATGTGTGAAAAGAGTGTGTTAAATTCAGATATGTTATCTTGGAATTAGAAGTGATCTACGTTCGTTTTTATCTTGCCATACACGCCTAATTACTAGCAGTTTATAGGGTGCGGAAAGTAAATTGCGGAAAGTAAAGTGCGGAAAGTAAATGTCCTACGCTATTACATGGCTTTGGGGCAGTTACATAATATAGGAGTGCGGGAAGTAAAGGCAGAAAATGTAAATCTACGCTATTACATGATAAAAAACTTTGCAACCTATACATCCTTTCTAGAATTGTAAATGCGAAATAATAAATAGATAATCAGAATAAGAAGAAAATGTTAGCAAAATGTTTTGGAAATTAGTAGAAAAAAGGTTTTTAGGTTAATAATGATAATTAGATAATAGAATAATTTATTGGGAATTTTCTGGATTGGTTTTGATGAAGAAAAATAATTAAAAGTCAATTTAATGGTTAATTAACAATTAATTAAAATATGCATGCAAAAATATTGATTTTAATGTCAAAAATTAAATAAACATTTTTCTGATTAAAATGCAAAAAAGAAAATATTTTTGGTGATTTTTAAATGCATGAGAAAATTGTTTGAAGAGAATTAAATTATAAAAGAAAATATTAAGAAAATAAGAAAAAGGAGTTAGTTTAGAAAAGTGGTAAAAATATGTTACAAAGCCAGGGATCGAACCCCTGACCTTCTTTTCACATGCACGCGCCTTTGCCACTGAGCCAACCTGTGTTTGGTGTTAGTTAAATGAAACAAAAAGAATATAAACGAAACTGATTTCTGAAAACCCAAAACACGCGCGAAGATCTTCATCTTCTTCGTTTGAATTTTTGAACCTATAGCGACGGCCTCGTTCGTCGCTAAAGCCCCTGCAAAATCTCAAAATCACATACAAGCAATATAAATTCATTATGAGTACATGATTCGACTGGGAATTTCGTTCTGAACACGATGGTGGTCTTAGTTTTGTCCAATTTTTCCTAGAATGCAAAGCCCTAAATCGGAGCTATGAACCCTAGCCATGGCAGATTTCGATTCCTTTACTCAAAACACAATTAACCAATGCAGAAAGCTTTGAAACTCCATTCTAAACACAAACAAAACATCAAAACATGTTAAATATGCAGGAATTATCATAATCAATTTTGAAAGTTTAAGAGCAAACCGAAATCGTGTTTGTGTGATTCTGCACGTTTGGAAGGCTTGTGAGTATCTGGATCGATTCAAGGGACCTCCAGGAATGCAATGGAATGCTTAGAATCGATTAAAACAACCTGAAACTAGGGCTGTCAATAGCTTGCAATACACGTTTTTTTATAGTTTTGTTAGGGTTCTTAGAGGCGGAATTTTCATCCTTGTGTCATGTAATAGCATCATGTATATATAGTGGATGTATTTAGGTCAAGAATTATGAGGAAATAATGTACCAATCAATGAGAAAATATTTGATTTGGTATAAAACCAAATATTGCCTTTTTGATCAAATTTCAATCAATTCTCTTGCCAATTTCGAATTGGCCAGCTTGTGTGGATTGCTTGGACCTCAAGAATGAGAGAAAAATCCAATTTGCATTTAATTTTGATTTTCTACCTTTTATTTTAATTTAATTGGCTTTTAAATGATTAAAATCCAAAATAAATAGAAAATAAAAGATAAATTCGTGGCCTTGGGCTTGGAGGTTCCAAATTAGTTGAGGAACAAGTTTGAACCAAGAAAAGTTAGGCCCATTTGCAAAATTTTGGATTTTGACAAGTATTTCTCTTTGTGCACCTCTTCAAAAATGCTCAACTTGTGCAAGGTGTATCTTGCTCAATTTTTAACATTTTTTGGTGTTCTTGGACTTTTTAGAAATCTCTAGATATTCTCTAAACAACCTCTTTGGTTTCATCTCAATTGGAGTTTCCATGCTCAATAACACTTCTTTACAAAAAATTGACTTTTTGTTGACTTTGTAAAGGACCTGTATTGTTTTGATCCATATCTTCCAAATGAAGCATTTTCTGACCAAGCTTGTGAGACATGAAGTTGTAGAGAATTGAATTCTCTTCAAAATGAGAGGTAGTGGAATTTTTTTTGATAAAGTATGAGAAAGTTATGCCTGGTCAAAGTTCTGTTGACTTTTGTCTAAGAAAGCCCAATTTAGAAACTTTGACTTTTGATCAATTCTTGAGTTTTTCTTGATGAATCATGATCAACCCTTGATCAAATGATGAATGTTACTTCAAAATATGGATGTTGACCAAAACTTATGAAGTTTAACTGTATGTTGACCACAGTTGACTTTTTGTCCAATACCATTGATTTTCAACCATCTGAGCAATTGTTTGAGGAAACTTGACTTGTAAGGCTTGAAAGTGTGAAAGTGTCTGATCGTTGTTGGGAGACGGAGCTTAAAGAATATGGAGCCTGCCGAAGCCTCCAGCTGGGGAATAAGAGATGTAGGTTTCCTCCGATGCATTATATGACCAAGTCTCGAGTCCTAATATTGCTGCTGCTGGGGGAATCATAATTGAGAGATATTCTGCTGGGGATGAATATCTCTGCTGGAGATGAACCGTTACTACTCGGAGACTGATGTAATCAGGTTAAACTGGTCGGGATCGCTGCTCAGGGATTAACATGATGGAACTTGGAGTGTTAGGACACTAAGTGAAAGGAAATTTGCACTTTGCCGGGGAAGATTTACAATGAGCGATGACCCTGTGGGGATTGTGTTCTGCGGGGAAACATTTTGGTGGCTTTTGTCGTCATCTCAATTCCTAAAGCCTGAAGTAATTATTCTTGTTCGTTTGCTTTTCGCATGTTTGTGAACAGATATTTATTGCCAAATGCATATAATCATTCAAAGCAATCATTGGACTTTATGCAAAAACAAACAATAGCGAACATTGTAAAAAGAAAGAACTTGTATTAATTTGAAAGGTGGCGTATGGCCAAGCAGTTTGTATACAATGTAAGTAAAAGTTATGCGGAAACAATCTCGTCGAGTTTCAACTATGCTAGTGCTCATATATTTCGACTATCTCATCTCCTTGCGGTCAATAGAAAGTGAGTGGATTAATTTTCGCCATTTGAATCTTGAATGCTGATAGTAATCTGTAGGTAGGTGATCTGGACGAGATATAGTCGTACGCTTAAATCCCTAACTTTTGCCTAGACCGCCCTTTCGGGTTTTCAGTCTATCGGGATACCCTTTTTTGCCCAAGCCGCCTTTGTAGGTTTTCGACTTGCCAGGTGTACATGTTTTGTATGTATCCTTAACTTTTGCCCGAACCCTTTTAGTTCGCCAGGATGCCCTTATTTTTTCCTAGGTCAGTCGACCTAGCGGGTCTCGTTTATGCGTAGTACTTTTTGACTATGTCTGCGTTCACAGGGTGTGGGAAGTCTTCGCCATCCATAGTGCTAAGTATCATAGCTCCGCCTGAAAATACTGTCTTGACTACAAACGGACCCTCGTAGGTGGGAGTCCATTTTCCCCTGGGATCACCTTGTGGAAGAATGATGCGCTTGACTACTAGATCACCGACTTGGTAGGCTCGATGCTTGACTTTCTTGTTGAATGCTCTGATCATTCGTTTCTGATAGATCTGTCCATGGCAGATGGATGCGAGTCTTTTCTCATCAATCAAGTTAATCTGGTCGAGGCGAGTTTGGACCCATTTGTCTTCGCCTAATTCTGCATCCTGGAGGACTCTGGTTGAAGGTATTTGAACCTCGATGGGTAGGACTGCTTCCATACCGTATACGAGAGAGAAAGGGGTTGCTCCTGTGGATGTTCGTACTGTAGTCCGGTAACCATGAAGAGCAAATGGTAACATCTCATGTCAATCCTTGTAAGTCCCTGTCATCTTCTGTATGATCATCTTGATATTCTTGTTGGCGGCTTCCGCTGCGCCATTCATCTTAGGCCGATATGGAGAAGAATTGTGATGCTTGATCTTAAACTGCGTGCAGAGTTCGGTGATCATTTTGTTGTTGAGGTTAAAACCGTTATGTGTGATAATCCTTTCGGGAGTGCCGTACCGACAGATAAGATTATGCTTGATGAACCGAGCCACAACATTCTTGGTAACAGATGCGAATGAGGATTCCTCTACCCACTTGGTAAAGTAATCAATTGCTACAAGGATGAAACGATGTCCGTTGGAAGCGGTGGTCTTGATTTCTTCGGTCATGTCAATGCCCCACATTACGAAAGGCCAAGGAGCGGTTAAAACATTCAGCGGTACTGGAGGTACGTGCACTTTATCTGCGTATATCTGACATTTGTGACAAGATCGAGCATAGCGGTGACAATCAGCTTCCATGGTGGACCAATAGTAACCTGTTCTCAAAATCTTCTTAGCCATTGTATGTCCACCGGAGTGGGTACCAAATGCGCCTTCGTGTAGTTCTTCCATGATACGTCTCGCAGTTCTCTGGTCTACACAACGGAGTAAGCACAAGTCGTGATTGCGCTTGTATAAAATGTCGTTGCTAAGAAAGAACTTGGATTCATATCTTCTCAAGAACTTCTTATCATTGACAGATGCCCCTGCGGGATATTCCCGAGTCTCAAGATACCTCTTCACTTCGTAGAACCAAGGTTTCTCTTATGTATCAAGCTCACAACAGTATGCTGGTTCGTCAAACTTCTCTATGATGATTTGGGGAGCCTCGTTGTCCCATCTGACCTTGAACATAGATGACATAGTAGCTAACGCGTCTGCCAACTGATTCTCTTCTCATGGAATATGGTCGAAAGTAATCTCTTCGAAGTAGGGGATCAAACTCAGAACATGCTCTCGATATGGAATGAGATTCGGATGCTTCGTATCCCACTCGCCCTTTATCTGACTGATCACTAAAGATGAGTCTCCATACACTTGCAAGAACTTGATTCTTAAGTCAATAGCAGCTTTAATACCCATGATGCACGCTTCGTATTCAGCCATGTTGTTCGTACAACTGAAACATAATCTGGCGGTGAAAGGAGTATGTCCGCCTGTAGGGGATGTAATGATGGCGCCAATACCATTGCCAAGTGCGTTTGAGGCTCCATCAAAGACCATGGTCCATCGGGATCCTTGTTTGGGTCCTTCGTCTGGTCCTGGTTCTTCACAATCAGTAACTAGTAAAACATCTTTGTTTGGAAACTCGAACTGCATAAACTGATAGTCATCTACGGCTTGATGGGCCAAATGATCGGCTACTACACTTCCTTTGATCGCTTTCTGAGAAGTATACTGGATGTCATACTCGGTCAAGATCATTTTCCATCTTGCTATTCTTCCAGAGAGAGCTAGTTTCTCAAATATGTATTTTATCGGATCCCTCTTGGAGATCAATAAGGTAGTGTGAGTCAACATATACTGTCTTAGTCAGCGAGCAGCCCAAGCCAAAGCGCTGCAAGTTTTCTCGAGCTATGAGTATCTTATTTCACAGTCAGTAAACTTTTTGCTAAGGTAGTATATTGCATACTCTTTTCTACCAGACTCGTCATGTTGCCCCAACACACACCCTATTGAGTTCTCTAATACTGTCAAGTACATGATAAGAGGTCTTCCTTCGGCAGGCGGCATCGGGATAGGAGGATTCTGTAGGTACTCCTTGATTTTGTCGAAGGCAATCTGGCAATCGTCGTTTCATTCCACTACTTGATCTTTCTTCCGTAACTTGATTTTGTCGAAGGCAATCTGGCAATCATCGTGATGAATCATGTCATGAAATAATGCCACCATAGCACGCTGATAAGTGGCGCCCGCATTCTTTAGTCCGAACGACATGACTTTGTAGCAGAAAGTGCCCCACTGTGTAACGAAAGTAGTCTTCTCCATGTCTTCAGGAGCCATTTTGATCTGATTGTAACCGGAAAAACCATCCATGAAGGAGAAAACCTTATGCTGAGCGGTGTTGTCGACTAGAACATCAATATGAGGAAGTGGAAAATCGTCTTTCGGACTCGCTTTGTTCAGATATCTGTAATCCACACACATTCGTACTTTACCATCCTTCTTAGGTACAGGTACCACGTTAGCAACCCACTGTGGATACGAAGTAATGGCTAGGAAACCGGCGTTGAACTGCTTCATAACTTCGGCTTTGATTTTCTCTGACATCTCAGGACGCATACGACGGACCTTCTGTTTCACAGGGAGAAAACTTTCTTTTGTCGGTAATCGGTGCACCACAATGTCAATGTCTAGACCCGGCATGTCTTCGTATGACCAAGCAAAAACCTCGATATAGTCTCGTAGCATCTGAACCAATCTCTCTTTGACACTGCTCTCAAGACCTGCTCCTATCTTGATCTCTTTTTTGTCTTCATCAGTACCTAGATTCACAACCTTAACTGACTCTTCGTGTGGCTGTATAACTCGTTCTTCTTGCTGTAGCAGTCTAACAAGTTCTCCTGGCACTTCACAATCTTCCTCACCTTCGTCTTCGGCTTGGTAGATCGGATTGTCAAAGTCATATTTAGAAATAACATAGCCGTTATTAACGAGATTCGGGGTGAATCTCCAGTGTATCACGTGGGTGTGTGTAAGAACACATAGCTTTTGAAGGGGTGACAAAGTAAAGGAAAGGGAATAACACTTAAATGCAAAAGTCCAACGATTTTATTGAATGAAAAGATGCAAATGACAGATAATAACCCTCACAAACGAGCCATGATGCCCCGGGCAAGGCATTAGGCTTTAAAGTCTATTGTTCAAAGCGTAAAAACGAAAAGCATAACAGAAAACAAAAGCAATTACTCCTGTCTAAAGGAGATTGGTATGACGTCTTCAGTCTTCCAATTGCTGAGTCCGTTGTCGGGAGTTGGGAAGATCCACTTGCTGATGTCGAAGTCGTTGTCGTCGTCTTCTATAGCATGAACTCCATTCTGGCTGATGCGGAAGGGAAGCTGGTCGGTACGTTCGCGGCGTATCATCTTCTGACCTTTGATGGTGAAGCCTAAACCAGTCTTGTCAGATTTGAAAGGAAGATCGGGGAGCTGACCCCAAATAGTACTACCTTCTTCTTCAACTGCGGCTTGAACATCTTTTAGTGAGGCCATCCTAGGCGGAACTTGTGTAGCTTCAGGAGTAACATGAGAGTCAACAGGCATGACTCTTGGAACTGCTTCGAAGGCTTGACAGGGAGTTTCGAAGAATTCACCTTCCATTTCGAGGTATCAGAATGACTGCAGATGGCTGACCATGTATTCCTCTTCACCGCATATTGTAACAACCTTCCCCTTCACTGGGTACTTTAGCTTTTGATGCAAGGTAGAGGTAACAGCGCCTGCCCCATGTATCCAAGAGCGTCCAAGTAGGCAAGAGTAAGCTGGATGGATGTCCATGACAAAGAACGTGGAGTCGAAGGCCTGGGAACCAACTTTAACTGGCGAATGAGCTCTCCTAGTACTGTTCGTTTAGAACCATCAAAAGCTCTCACAATCATGTCGCTGGGCTTCAAGACCAATCCCTCAACATCAAGTCGGTCAAACGCACTCTTCGGTAGGATATTCAGAGCAGAACCGGTATCTACCAAAACATGAGACAATGTAATTCCCTTGCATTCAACAAAGATGTGCAAGGCTTTGTTGTGTTTCCTTCCGTGATCAAATCAACATCGAGAAAGCCTAGACCGTTGCTAGAAGCCAGGCTAGCAATACAAACTTTAAATTGATCAGTAGTAGTGTCTTGCGATGCGTGAGCATTCTTGAAACTTCACCAAGGCCTTGGCATGAGCCTCGAGCACAAGAGCGAGCAAACATGGAGATCTTGGGATCATCCCAATTGTTCCACAACATTGTAGTCACTCTTCTTGATAATCTTGAATTTCCTCCATTTTTGTTTGGAGGTGTCTTGACAACTTCCTTTGGTACTTCTGTAGGAGTAGGATGAGTTACTGGTTCTTTCCCTCTAGCTTCGAGAACTGGTTCAATATCTGGAATGCGAGCTGGAGTCGTAGTGTCTTTTGGAGGAGAGATCTCTAGAGAAAACACTCTTCCGGTTCTGGTCACTTTGCTAGATCCGGTGATGTTGTCAATGTCAGGAATGGAAGCTTCAACTGTAAGATCCTCAATGGTTAGAGGGTCTTGCTTGACGCCATGATAATAAACCTCAGCTCCATAGTTCCAAGGTATAGCTTTGTCGAGGAGTATGGGCCGTGCAGGAGAAGTAATGATGAGAGGTGCCACTCTAGGCACAAGATCAGTAGAGGAAATCTTTATTGTGTTAACATCAGCATAGTCTTCTTGGAAATCGTCTCCCCACCCGGTTGCTTTAACATCTTCAATAGGAATTTTGTAGCTTTTAGGAACAGTATACTTCACCATGTAATCAAACTTTCCACTTGGCTGCCCCAAGGTATCCCAAACTTCTGGTACAGTGCCGCTCACATCTTCGATCTTTAGATTCTTGGACAAGTCTTCACACAGATTCTCCACAGGCGAAGGTTTCAGGAATAGCACTTCTCGGTTATCCATCATGCATTGAAGACGTCTTCTCAGCCAAACACATCCGTTAGGTGCTGATGGGCACCAACGACAATTCTCTGGGCATCCGGGATTGACACCGGCTTGCAGCAAGTTCTTCTTAACAGTCATTAGAGGAATAGTCAAGTTATCTATATTAAAAACATAAGAGTTCTTGTCAATAACATTGGAACTTTTGCCATGGTTAGGCATAGGTGCGTTGATCACATTTGGAGTCTCAACAGGAGGATCAAACTCAATCTCTTTAGCTTCAATCATATCTTGAATCTTGTTCTTCAGAGCCCAACAATCGTCAGTGTCATGCCCTGGGCTGTTGGAATGGTAAGCACACTTAGCATTAGGATTGTATCTCGGAGAGGAAGTGTTGATGTTTTGAGGAGGATCCCTCAAGGTAATCAGCTCTGCTTTCAACATGTGTTGCAATGCTTGCGACAATGGCATGTTGATCTTCGTAAACTGTCTTCATGGCGCGTTCTGGTTACGCGCGTTGTTTCGCTGAGGTTGTACTGATGTAGGATTAGAGATCACAACTGCCCCCACAGATTGAGCACGGTCTGTCTTGGCTCGACTTTTCTGACCATACACAGCATTGGCTTCTTTCTTACCACCAAAAGATCTCTTCGTAGCATTTGAGGATGACTCTACCTGAATTTTTCCATTCTTGATTCCAGCTTCAATGCGTTCTCCTGTCAGTATCAGCTCGGTGAATCCGGCTGAAGAGTTTCCAATTAGATGACTGAAGAATGGGCCCGTCAGTGTTCCCATAAACATATCAACCAACTCCCTGTTGGACAAGGGTGATTGAACTCTGCCTGCTAGATCTCTCCATTTCTGAGCATATTCTTTGAACTTCTCATCACGACCCATAGACATGCTCTGTAGTTGCATGCGAGTGGGTGCCAATTCAGCATTGTACTGGTATTACTTGTAGAAAGCGTCTGCTAAGTCATTCCAAGTATGAATGTGGGTACTCTCTAGCTGATAATACCACTCCGACTGAGCTCCGGACAAACTCTCTTGAAAGAAATGGATCCAAAGCTTCCTGTCATCAGTGTGAGGATGGATCTTCTAAACATAGGACTTCAAATGCAGCTTCGGACAAGAGATGCCATCATATTTGGCAAAAGTAAGAACCTTGAAGTTGCGAGGAATCACCACACCAAGAACAAGACTCAGATCATCAAAATTCAGCCCAGACATTTTCAGATTTTCCACAGCATTTAGACGGTCTTCAAGTTGTTTGTATTTGTCATCTTCAAAAGAGTACTGCTCGTGCTCATAGTCTTCCTCTTTGTTTTCAGACTCACGCTGGTCTCCTTCGTTGTTCTTGACACTTCCCTCAATTTCGACACTCTTATCTGAGAGTTCTATCCGGCTGACCAGTCTAGGACCACCTTTGTGACGTCTGCCCAAGTTGAGAACACCAATGACCTTCTTCTTTCTGTTGATGAGCTTCTCCAGATCTTCCTGGCCTTGGACCAAGCTGGTGAACATTTCCTGAAACTGAGCATTCTGAGCCTGAAGATCTTTGACAGTCTGTTCAAGAGCTATTTCTGCTAAAATAAATAGCGAGAAAATGAGAAAACCAATCTTCAATATACCTGTTATGAAATGTTATGCTATGATATGCGATGTTTATGCAAATGCAATGCAATGTTTTCAAGGACCTTAGGAATTTAAATTTGTTAAACAAACATGAACAAACTTTATTAGTTTCTTTTTTATTCTCTTTTTCTTTTAAGTACAAAAGATAGTTCGGAAAAATAAAAGAAACAAAAAATCTTAAAGCTTCAAGTCTCCCATGGACGCTTCCTCTTGGTGTTGAAGTAGGCGTTGATGTTCCGCTCCTTGTGAAGTAGCTTGGTCAACTCTAGTACCTTCTTCTCACTTGCATAGTACTGAGCTTCGAATGTATCCCTTTCTTCTTTTAGTTGAATCCAGGATCTCTTCAAGTCTTCAAAATCAGTAGGCATGTCCGGATGGAGAACGGTATAGGGTACATCACCTATAGCAACAGGTTCCATAATCACTGGTAACATGGGTGTAAATGGCATCATGAGGTTTTTAGCTCGAGCTCGTACCCATTTGAGGTAAGGTTCCCAAGGAATGGAGTTTTGGTGCCCCAAAGCCTGGGTATCTGTCTTCTTTACCATGCCCCAAGCGTGTATGAACCTTCGATGGTAATTCTGGAGATCGTGGTTGTAGTCGAACACAATATCTTGGAGAAGCATATCATGAGGACCATCTCTTCGAGCATAACTAAACTGAAATAGTGCTAGAGAAGGGTTATAAGTGATACCTCCCCTTATGCTAAGGAGTGGTACATTAGGGAATTCTCCATAACGCTCAATGAATGTGAAGTCCTTTTGAGAAAAGAGACACCAACGGATATCTGAATGAGAGAGTGACATTAGTCTTTGAGACCACTTCAACCTTTGCTCATTCTTCATTACTGATGGAGGAAGGTGTGAAATAAACCACCTGGAAAGTAACGGTATGCAACACATGAGAGTTCCTTGTATTTTGATGGTACGAGTGTGGAGAGAATGTAGGATATCTCCAAGTAAAGTAGGCACTGGATTGCGAGTAAGGAATATCTTGATGGCGTTCACGTCTATGAACTGATCTGGATTAGGAAATAGCACCAAGCCATAGATAAGCAAGGCCAAAATGTCTTCGAATGCATGGAAACTCATAGCTTTAAGGAATTCTCGGGCTTTCTTTATTAGGAACTTGGCAAGTAAACCCTTAACTCCGCTTCTGGTTTCCCAATTGGCTTCAATGTCTGAGTGCTTTAGGTGTATTGCTGATGCAATGTCTTCGTACTTAGGAACCTTTTCTAAACCGGTGAATGGCATTTGATCAAGAATAGGTATCCCAAGTAGCTTAGAGAACTCTTCCAAGGTAGGAACAAACTGATAATCTGGAAATGTAAAGCGATGGTGTTTCGGATCGAAGAACTGGAATAGGATGTGTATCATATCTTCTTCAAAACCGGAGATAACCAAATCAAGTAGATAACCATGTCTTTTGATAAACTGGGCATGATCGGGAACTTCTGAAACCAATTCTTTGAGCTGAGAAGGTATAGCCATGAAGTTGATTCGAATAGTCTTTCTAGAAGCCACAATCCCTACAAAACAGAGCAAAGATAAATCCCTAGGTCCTTGAAATAGTTAGAAATGATATGCAATGCGATGATGTCATGATGTCATGTTTAACAAGCACAAACAAATCACACAATAGCCCTAGGTTTAAGGCTTGCATGAGGTATAAATGTCTACCCTACCAAAGTTTGAGTGGGTTCATCCTGTCCTATGGTAGTAATCGGATTCTAGGAATCTCATATCATTGATCTTTCTCGTAGGCGTTTATTTCAATACGACTACCAAGTAGTCGACCGAAAATATACCAAAATTTTGATCTTAATGAGCGTAGCATCGAGTATCAGCCAACCTTAGTCTGCACCAAAGTCGGCCATCTCACTACCTTCTAATGGCCAAGATGGGTCAATTAGGGTTCTAAAAGTCGAGTTAGTGCTGATGACACCACGCAGAAGCCAAATACTATCCTCAACTTGGAAATGAAGAGTATCAGGATATCCAAAGTGTCACACTAACGTAGCCATCATGTTGGCCGTTTTGGTATACGCCTAACGGTCGCGATGATCTATTGCTACTTACCTAAGGAAACTTGGATCCGAGTGTAGGATCCCCCACAAATATAATACCCAAGCAACCCTTAAAGTAAAGCATACAAGTCAAACAGAAAGCAGTAAAATGATCTAGAAATCCCTAAGGTATTCTCTCTTTAGGGTGTCTCCCCGGCAGAGTTGCCAGTTCTATAATACGGTGGGAGAACTGACTTTGAGATTTGTTTTGCTTTTTATCGCAAATGTTGCGGATAGCAAGAGTCGCCACCGACTTTTCTTTTATCCAATTAAGGGAAGGTGAAAAGAACAGAAAAAGACCTTCGTTAGATTCTGAGTAAGGGAGAAGGTTATGAAAAGGGAAGGTATTAGCACCCCTTTCCATCCGTAGTTATCTACGGGCTCTTAGTTGCTTTTAGCTCACTTTAAAAATTGCTTTCTGTGTGTTTGACAAAAATGTTTTGAAAAGGCATTTCGCTTTGACTTTGTAATGATTCATGTAGGAATGTATACAAAGTGTTCGGAAATGTTTCGTTTTTGAAAAGTGTTTGAACTTTGACAAAAGTGTGAGGTGTGAAAAGTATTTTGATAGAGCAAGCAACTAAAATTCTTATTACCTACTCAGAATGGTCGTTTTCGTGTTATTTTACGTTCCTTTAGAATAATGCTATCCATACCATTAGTTGGTAGGTAACCCTATTCGTTGGATGTAGAAGGGACATTCGAAGGGACATCGGATGGTCATATAAGGCAACCTATAGGAGTATCCTAGCACATTCGAAGGGACGATCATCACTTTTCGTAGGCAACAATCGAGGGACGAGATCATGTTTTCGTAGACCATGTCGAGGGACTCATGATCTTTGATTCGAAGGGACTATGATGATATGTTTGTAGGCAACGGTGCCAGGATACCTCTACGTTTTAAGGGGTGCATGTGTGAAAAGAGTGTGTTAAATTCAGATATGTTATCTTGGAATTAGAAGTGATCTACGTTCGTTTTTATCTTGCCATACACGCCTAATTACTAGCAGTTTATAGGGTGCGGAAAGTAAATTGCGGAAAGTAAAGTGCGGAAAGTAAATGTCCTACGCTATTACATGGCTTTGGGGCAGTTACATAATATAGGAGTGCGGGAAGTAAAGGCAGAAAATGTAAATCTACGCTATTACATGATAAAAAACTTTGCAACCTATACATCCTTTCTAGAATTGTAAATGCGAAATAATAAATAGATAATCAGAATAAGAAGAAAATGTTAGCAAAATGTTTTGGAAATTAGTAGAAAAAAGGTTTTTAGGTTAATAATGATAATTAGATAATAGAATAATTTATTGGGAATTTTCTGGATTGGTTTTGATGAAGAAAAATAATTAAAAGTCAATTTAATGGTTAATTAACAATTAATTAAAATATGCATGCAAAAATATTGATTTTAATGTCAAAAATTAAATAAACATTTTTCTGATTAAAATGCAAAAAAGAAAATATTTTTGGTGATTTTTAAATGCATGAGAAAATTGTTTGAAAAGAATTAAATTATAAAAGAAAATATTAAGAAAATAAGAAAAAGGAGTTAGTTTGGAAAAGTGGTAAAAATATGTTACAAATCCAGGGATCGAACCGCTGACCTTCTTTTCACATGCACGCGCCTTTGCCACTGAGCCAACCTGCGTTTGATGTTAGTTAAATGAAACAAAAAGAATATAAACGAAACTGATTTCTGAAAACCCAAAACACGCGCGAAGATCTTCATCTTCTTCGTTTGAATTTTTGAACCTGTAGCGACGGCCTCGTTCGTCGCTAAAGCCCCTGCAAAATCTCAAAATCACATATAAGCAATATAAATTCATTATGAGTACATGGTTCGACTGGGAATTTTGTTCTGAACACGATGGTGGTCTTAGTTTTGTCCAATTTTTCCTAGAATGCGAAACCCTAAATCAGAGCTATGAATCCTAGCCAGAGCATATTTCGATTCCCGTACTCAAAACACAATTAACCAATGCAGAAAGCTTCGAAACTCCATTCTAAACACAAACAAAACATCAAAACATGTTAGATATGCAGGAATTATCAAAATCGATTTTGAAAGTTTAAGAGCAAACCGAAATCGTGTTTGTGTGATTCTGCACGTTTGGAAGGCTTGTGAGTATCTGGATCGATTCAAGGGACCTCTAGGAATGCAATGGAATGCTTAGAATCGATTGAAACAACTTGAAACTAGGGCTGCCAATAGCTTGCAATACACGGTTTTTTTTGAGTTTTGTTAGAGTTCTTAGAGGCAGAATTTTCGTCCTTGTGTCATGTAATAGCATCATGTATATATAGTGGATGGATTTAGGTCCAGAATTATGAGGAAATAATGTACCAATCAATGAGAAAATATTTGATTTGGTATAAAACCAAATATTGCCTTTTTGTTCAAATTTCAATCAATTCTCTTGCCAATCAATGCCAATTTCAAATTTTCCAGCTTGTGTGGATTGCTTGGACCTCAAGAATGAGAGAAAAATCCAATTTGCATTTAATTTTGATTTTCTACCTTTTATTTTATTTTAATTGGCTTTTAAATGATTAAAATCCAAAATAAATAGAAAATAAAAGATAAAATTTGTGGCCTTGGGCTTGGAGGTTCCAAATTAGCTGAGGAACAAGGTTGAACCAAGAAAAGTTAGGCCCATTAGCAAATTTGGATTTTGACAAGTATTTCTCTTTGTGCACCTCTTCAAAAATGCTCAACTTGTGCAAGGTGTATCTTGCTTAATTTTTAACATTTTTGGGTGTTCTTGGACTTTTTAGAAAGCTCTAGATGTCCGATAAACAACCTCTTTGGTTTCATCTTAATTGGAGTTTCCATTCTCAATAACACTTCTTTACAAAAAGTTGACTTTTTGTTGACTTTGAAAAGGACCTGTAATGTTTTGATCCATATCTTCCAAATGAAGCATTTTCTGACCAAGCTTGTGAGACATGAAGTTGTAGAGAATTGAATTCTCTTCAAAATGAGAGGTAGTGGAAATTTTTTTGATAAAGTATGAGAAAGTTATGCCTGGTCAAAGTTCTGTTGAGTTTTGTCTAAGAAAGCCCAATTTAGAAAGTTTAACTTTTGATCAATTCTTGAGTTTTTCTTGATGAATCATGATCAACCCTTGACCAAATGATGAATGTTACTTCAAAATATGGATGTTGACCAAAAATTATGAAGTTTGACTGTATGTTGACCACAGTTGACTTTTTATCCAATACAACTAATTTTCAACCATCTGAGCAATTGTCTGAGGAAACTTGACTTGTAATGCTTGAAACTTAACATGGAGATTCTTTGAAGCATATGATGAGGCATGATGGCCATTAGAAATGTTGGAAGCTTACCCTGGCTTGTGGATAGCCAAACCCTAGTTTGGGTTGATTGCTTAGGAGATTGTTTGTCTGGTCAACCCTTGTGAAATCCTTGAGTATGGATGTATGTGATGTCTTGAGAAGTAGGAGGGCAAATTTTGGGGTATGAAAAAATTCACCGAATCCAGTTTGAAAAAATTACATGTCACACGTTCATTGGTTGAAGATAGACACATAGGTCATCTTCAACCTCCATCAATCCTCCATACATGATTCTCAAATTGTAAAATCAATAGCAATGGATGGTATCCTTGGATTCGTCTCTTCAAGACGATCTCAACCACATGCTCGTGAAAAATTTATTTACACTGAGTAAAGAGAATTTAGGAAAAAACTCAAATAATAGCGAACAGGATTTTGATGAATTTCTCAGTCAATACTTGATGAAAATGCAAATGGTGAAGATCACAAGGATCAGGGAGATGAGGAGAGTGCAATGATGTTTTATTTTTCAAGGTTTGATGGAGATTCCTACCTGAACGAAGTTCACTTTCAGAGCTCTGAAACTGAACTTGGATAGCACGATTCAGGAAGCTTCAAGGTACGATTCTTGTTCTGTTAGCTTCAGTGAGGTTCAAGGAAGAAGAATAAATGGTTAATTTCAAATTGTAATGGCTTTGAGAGTGAAAACGAAGTTGTAGAAAATTGGATTCGAGAGAGAGTTTGGCAGGGGTTTTCTGGCTATCAAAGCTTTAGGAAATGAGTAAGGAATGATCCTCTATTTATAGGAGAGTGAGTGGTGATAAAAATGAGAAGGAATTGTGAGATTTGAAGCAAAATCGTACAAGGTGAGTGTATGAAAGAAGTGTGACCTCATGTGCATCAAAACTCAACCAAAACTTGTGTTTCAAGGTGCTAATTAATTCTCGACAACTTCTAAACATGATTAGTCACGAAATCAAGGCTTAATTTTGGCTTAAAATTGATTGGTAGCGCAAAATACACAAACTGATGGTGTGCTCGAACAGATTTTGGCACAAACTTTGAGCTGAGGCCAAATCCAATTCTCTCGTGCATTTTCCAATTTTCCTTGAGCCAAATGAAGTATTCAAAGAGTAGAACACAATGCAGAAAGAGTCGGACCCAATGGATACTTGAGTTGAGAGACTGAGCCTTTAGGATTGTTGGAAAATCATTGATTTTTCTGGCCAGGCCTTGGTCAAGCATGCCACTTTCTAAAAATGACCTATGATGTTTCTTCTTTAAACTTGCCCCTTGTATCACGGTGGGAGAATTGACTTGTTTGTTTTTCTTTTTATCGTAAATGTTGCGGATAGCAAGAGTCGCCACCGACTTTTCTTTTATCCAATAAAGGGAAGGTGAAAAGAACATGAATAGACCTTCGTTAGATTCTGAGTACGGGAGGCAATTATGAAAAGGGAAGGTATTAGAACCCTTTCCATCTGTAGTTACCTACGGGCTCTTAGTTTCTTAGCTCACTTTTGAAAAATTGCTTTCTGTGTTTGTGTAGTTTGAAAAGTATATTTGAAAAGACATTTCGCTTTGATTTCCTAATGATTCTCGTTGGAATGTATACGAAGTGTTCAGAAATGTTTGTTTGGGAAATGTTTAACTTTGTAATGATTCTCGCTGGAATGTATACAAAGTGTTTTTGAAATATTTTTGAAAAGTTTTTGAAAAGTGTGAGGTGTGAAAAGCATTTTTGATTGGAGCAAGCAACATAGTCTTATTTACCTACTCAGAATGGTCATTTTCGTGTTATTTTCCTTCTCCTTTAGAATAAGACTATCCATACCATTAGTTGGTAGGTAACTTTATTCGTTTGGATATGAAGGGACAATCGAAGGGTCATCGTATTATCATTGAAGGCAACATGTAACGATACCTTAGCAATTCATAGAGACGATCATCACTTATTCATAGGCAACAATCGAGGGACGAGATCATATATTTGTAGGCAACATCGAAGGTCATCGAGGGACTATGATCTTTATATCGAATGGACTATGATGATGTTATTCGTGAACGTTTTTGCTAATGTTATCCCTACGTTCGAGGGACATGACCATTGTACTCGAAAGGAAACAAGAGAGGATATCCTAAGGGGGTGCTTGTGTGAAAGAGTGTGTTAAGTTCAGATATTTAATCTTAGAAATTAGGGTTGTCTAAGATTGCTTTTAGTCTTGCCATACAAACCCTAGTTACTATAAAGTTAATACGAAAGAAAAGCAAAGTGCGGAATGTAAAGTGCGGAAAGTAAATGTCCTATGCTATTACATGGCTTTGGGGCAGATACATAATATAGGTGCGGAAAATAAAGGAAAAAAATGTAAATCTGCGCTATTACAGAATAAACCTTGCGACCTATACATCGTTTCTAGAATTGTAAATGCAAAATAGTATACAAATAATCAAAATAATAAGAAAAAATGTTAGTGAAAATATTTTGGAAATTAGAAAAATGTTTTTAGGGTTAGTAAACCTAATTGAAAGAAAGAAAATATTTTTTGGAATTTTTGTTGATTGATTTTAGTGTAGAAAAATAATTAAAAGTTAATTTAATGGTTAATTAAACAATTAATTAAAATAAAGGGAAAAAATATTTTTTTGGTGTAAAAAATAAAATAAGTATTTTTAAAACCTAAATCTAGAAGGAAAAATATTTTTGTGGTTTTTTATGTATTTTAGAAATATATTTAAAAGAAAATTAAAATAGAAAAGAAAATTGAAAATAAATAAGAAAATAGAAAAAGGTTAGTTTTGCAAAGATGAAAAAACACATGGGGTAGCCAGGGATCGAACCCATGCCCCTAAGGTTACATGCGCGCCTCCTTGCCATCTGAGCCAAGTGTACATGTTGTTTGAAATATGAAACAATAACAATATAAACGAAATTAATTTCTGAAAATGGATTTAAAACGAAAAACGCGCGCAGGGGCTTCATCCCCAATCCAAGTTTTCCAGACTTTCACCTACGGCCAGTTTCGTTGTTAAAGCTTATAGTGATGGCCTTGTCCGTCACTATAACACTTGCAAGTTTCCAAAATTCACAATATGCAATATAAATTCATATGGAAAGCATGGTTCAAGTGGAAAACCTCTCCTGAATGCAATGGTACCACCGATTTGGTCCAATTTTACTTGTAACCATATTTCCCCAATTTAGAGCTTCGAAACCCTAACAATAGCTTATGGTTAAACCCGCGTCTAAAATCAAATCGACCAATCCAGATAGCTTGCAAACATCATTCTAAGCATGAACAAACAATCGAAACATGTTAAATATGCATATATGATCAAAATCAAAACTGAAAAATATAAGTGTAAACCGTGTTCTTGTTTTTGAGTTTCAGGATGTTTTGATCGATGATGATGGCTTGGTTAGCTTCAGAAAACACCAAGGAATGTAATGGAGTGCCTGGAATTGCTTGGATCGAGCTAAAACTCTGGCTGCAAGTTACTTGTATACCACGGTTTTTTCAAGTTAGGTTAGGGTTCTTGTGCCTTCAAAAAATTCGTCTTCTAGGGTTTAGAAACCTTTTGAATATATAGATGATGGAATTAGGTTAAGAATTGAGAGGAAAATATATTGCAATCAATGTGAAAATATTTGATTCTTAAATCTTTTCAATTTGCATCAAATGTTTCCAATCTTGTACCAATCTCATTCCAATCATATATTTTCTAAATTTTCAGCTATTGATGAGTATCTTGGACCTCAAGAATGTCAAATATTCAGGCTTGCATTAATTGATTTGATTTTGGTATTTTATTTTAATTAAAATTGGATTTAAATAAATAAAATCTAAAATAAATGAAAATAAAATAAAGGAGGCGTGCCATTGGTCTTAGAGGTCATGGATAATCTCAAGAATAAATTTGGATCACAAAAACTTAGGCCCATTTGGAAATTTTTTGATTTTGCTAAGTATTTCTCTTCATGCACCTCTCCAAAAATGTCAAACTTGCACAACTTGTAGGTATCTTGCTCAATTTTTAACATTTTTGAGTGTTCTTGGACGTTTTAGAAAGCTCAAGATGTCCTATAAACACTAATTTTGGTTTCATCTTCATTGAAGTTACCATGTTCATGTACACTTTTTTTCAAAAAGATAACTTTTTGTTGACTTTTAGAAGGACCTATAATGTCTTGATCCATAACTCTCAAATGAAGCATTTTTGGCCAAAGCTTGTCAGACATGAAGTTGTAGAGAATTGAATTCTACTTAAAATGAGCTTTGGCGGTAAAATATTTGATAAAGTATGTGAAATTTATGCCTGGTCAAAGTTCTGTTGACTTTTTGTCCAAAAACCCTAATTTGGAAACTTTGACTTTTGACCAAATATTGAGTTTTCTTGATGAATCATGATCAACACTTGATCAAATGATGAATGTGACTTCAAAATCTTGATGTTGACCAAAAATGATGGAGTTTGACTGTATCTTGACCACAGTTGACTTTTTGTCCAATACAACTAATTTTCAACTATTTGAGCAATTGATTGAGCAAACTCGAGCTGTGAGGCTTGAAACTTGACATGGTGATACCTTGTGACATATGAGGAGGTATGATAACCACTTGAGGCATTAGAACTTTATTTGGTCTTGAGAGAAGCAAAACCCTAGTTGTGGGTTGATTGCTTATGATAGGGTTTGTCTGGTCAACCCTTGAGAAATTCTTGAATATAGAGATGTGGAGTGTCTTGAAAAATAGGAGGGAAACTTTTGGGGTATAACAGTTGCCCCTGTTCAATCTTCTTGTTCCTGAAGGTTTAGATTGGTATGCTTGCCTTTCGTGACCTGAAGGTAGAAGATGATTGAACACTCGAGTACACCTGAAAAATTTGCACGCATTGGTGTATGGAATGAGATCGTCAATTGATGATGCACTGAAATAGGATTATAGATGTTATTTGGAGAAGCTAATGCTGAGATTACCGGTATGCATTGATTTTTAACCAAATATGCAATATTCCGCGGGTGGAGAGATGGTCATGTATGGTCGGTGATGGGATTAAAGATGCCATATGGAGTAGTTGATGATAAGAGAGAGTCAAAATGAACCTTCGTCTTGGCTGTATCTGAAATAAATATTTTTCAGGCTGTAGATAGCTTTCCTGTCTTGTTTTGGGTATTAATCTGTGTCCTGCTATCTGTGGATAAACATGTTTGGTCGTTCAGATAGTTTTCCCGTCTTGCTTCGGGTATTAATCTTTGACCTTCTGTCAAGAAGATAACTTTCACATGTTGGGGAAATTTAACTTGAAAGGATATGATTAGTTCTATGCATGCGAGTATATGATAATGCTTGTGAATGCACATGTTATGACTTTTATGAATAATGTACGAATGTAGTTGTTGTGGTATCCATCTTGAAGGAGATAGAAATGTTCAGTTGGGAATCTTTGATTTCTGCTTAGGGATGTAGTGGTTGGTGACTCGGGCTGGGGACTAACAGAGATGTGAATTCCTCCGATGCACTATCTGACCAAGTTTCAAGTCTGGATATAGATGTTGTTGGGGAATGACAATCCTTGAGAGATATTCAGCTGGGGATGAACATCTCGTGTACGAATCTTGCTGGGGAATAATGTGATATTGTATAACCTATTATCACTCAGAGACTGATAGAATAAGTCGATTAATGATTGGTGACTGCTCGGGGACCAATGTAACAAGATTGACGTTCACTGCATGGGGACTGACGTGACGATGTGATGAATTAAGAGTATAGACAATCATTGCGCGGGGACTGACGTGATGATGTAGATGATCACTGCTCGATGATAATATAGACGACCACTGCTCAGGGACTAACGTGATGATGTTGATAGGATCACTGCTCGGGGACTAATGTGACAAAGTTGAGAATATAGATAATCACTGCCCGGGGACTGACGTGATGATGTTGTAGATGATCACCGCGCGGGGACTGACGTGATGATGTTGAGAATATAGATAATCACTGCGCGGGGACTGACGTGATGATGTTGTAGATGATCACTGCGCAGGGACTGACATGATGATGTTGATATGATCACTACTCGGGGACTAATATGATGAAGTTGATAGGATCACTGCTCGGGGACTAATGTGATGATGTTGATAGGATCACTACTCGGGGGCTAATGTGATGGTGTAGATGATCACTGCTCAGGGACTAATGTGATAACTTGATAATGTAGATAAGTTTGATAGGATCACTGCTCAAGGACTGACATGATGACGTTGATAGGATCACTGCTCAGGGACTAATGTGATGAATAGAAGTGTTGGACATTGTTGAAAGGAGATGATAGAGTAGCAGTCTTGCTGGGAAATCTGTCTCTGTCGGGGGAGCGATGACTCTGTGGGGATTGTAGAAATTATTCTATGGGGATATGACTCTGTTGGGACGTATTGGTGACTTTGGTTGTCATCTCCAATTCCTATAGTCTGTAGTAATTAATGTTTCTGTTCGCTTTTCGTATGTTTGTGAACATATATTTATTGTCAGATGCATATAATCATTCAAAGCAATCATTGGACTTTATGCAAACAAAATAGATAAAAGTAAAAGTTTGTAACTGGAAAAAGGGGGAATTGTATTAATTTTGAAAAGTGGCCTATAGACAAGTAGCTAGTATACAGAGACAAATATCCTAGTAAGAGGAAATTGTCGAAAAAATTTAGAAAATTGTAAAAGCTATGTGGAAACAATCTCGCCGGGTTTCAACCATGCTATTGCTCATATATTTTCGACTATCTCATCTCCTTGCTTCCAGAAGAAGGTGATTAAACTGATCTGCGCCATTTAAATCTTGAATCTATGAGTAAATGATCTTGACGAGACATAGTCGTACGCTTTAATCCTTAACTTTTTCCTAGACCGCCCTTTCGAGTTTTTTAGTCTACCGAGATATCATTTTTGGCCCAAGCCGCCTTTGCAGGTGTTCGACTTGCCGGGTGTACATTTTTATATATATGTCCCTAAATTTTGCCCGAACCCTTTTGGTTTGCCAGGACGCCTTTATTTTTGCCTAGGCCAGTCGACCTAGTGGGTCTCGTTTATGCGTAATATTTTTTTACGATGTCTGCGTTCACAGTGTGCGAAAAGTTATCTCCATTCATAGTGCTTAATATTATGACTCCGCCAAAAAATACTGTCTTGACTACAAATGGTCCCTCGTAGGTGGGGAGTCCATTTGCCCCTGGGACCACCTTGTGGTAGTATAATGCGCTTGACTACTAGATCACCAACTTGGTACACTTGGTGCTTGACATTCTTATTGAAGGCTTTGATCATTTGTTTTTGATATATCTGTCCATGGTAGATGGTTGTGAGTCGTTTCTCATCGATCAAGTTTATCTGGTTAAATCGAGTCTGGACCCATTCTCCATCATCTAACTTTGCGTCCTTGAGTACTCTGAGTGAGGGTATCTAAACATTGATAGGTAGAACTGCTTCCATACCATATACGAGAGAGAAAGGGGTTGCCCTTGTAGATGTTCATACTGAAGTGCGATAACCGTGGAGAGCGAATGGCAACATCTCATGCTAATATTTATAAGTCACTGTCTTATTCTGTATGATCTTCTTAAGATTTTGTTGGCGGCTTCCACTGCGCCATTCATCTTTGGCCGGTATAGAGAACAGTTGTGATGCTTTATCTTGAACTGTGTGCAGATTTTGGTGATCATCTTGTTGTTGAGATTGACACCATTGTCTGTGATAATCCTTTTGGGGATGCTGTATCGGCAGATGAGATTATGTTTGATGAATCGAGCCACGATATTCTTGGTAACAGATGCGAACGAGGTTGCTTCTACCTACTTGGTAAAGTAATCCATAACGACGAGGATGAAGCGGTGTCCATTAGAAGCGGTAGGTTTGATTTCTCCAATCATCTCAATGCCCCACATTGAGAAAGGCCACGGGAAGGTCAGAACATTCAATGGAACTGGAGGTACATGCACTTCGTCCGCGTATATCTAGCATTTGTGACAAGATCGGGAATATCTATAACAATTAGCCTCCATAGTGGACCAATAGTAACCTTCTCTCAGAATCTTCTTAGCCATTGTATGTCCACTGGAATGAGTTCTAAATACTCCTTCATGTAACTCTTCCATAATTCGTTCGGCTATCTGTTGATCTACACATCAGAGTAAGGCCAAGTTATGATTGCGTTTGTATAAAATGCCATTATTGAAAAGAATTTGGCGGAGAATCTTCTTAGGAACTTCTTATCGTTGATAGATTCCCCTTCAGGGTATTCTTGAGCCTCGAGATACTTCTTCACTTCGTAGAACCAAGGTTTCTCTTCTACTCCTTCGGTATCAAGTTCGCAATAGTATGCTGGTTCGTCTAGCCATTCAATCGTAATTTGAGGAGCTTTGTTGTCCCATCTAACTTTAAACATGGATGACATGGTAGCTAACGCGTCTGCCAACTAATTATCTTCTTGTGGGATGTGCTCGAAAGTGATTTCTTCGAAGTAGGGGATCAGGTTCAACATATGTTCTCGATATGGAATGAGATTTGGATGCTTTGTGTCCCATTCTCCCTTAATCTGACAAATCACCAAAACTGAGTCTCTGTATACTTGCAAGAATTTGATCCTCAAATCAATAGCAGCTTTGGTACCCATGATGCATTCGTATTCAGCCATATTGTTGGTGCAGTCGAAATATAGTCTGGCAGTGAAAGGTGTATGGCCACCTTTAGGAGATGTAATTACAACACCAATACCGTTGCCAAGTGCGTTTGAAGCTCCATCGAAGACCATAGTCCATCGGGATCTTGGCTCAGGCCCTTCGTTTGGTCCAGATTCTTCGTAATCAGTGACTAACATAATATCCTTGTCTAGGAACTCGGAAAGCATAGAATGGTAGTCATCTATGGCTTGATGAGCGAAATGATCATCTACCACACTTCCTTTGATTGCCTTCTGAGTAGTATACTGGATGTCATATTCGGTCAAGATCATTTTCCATCTTGCTATTCTTTTAGAGAGAGCAGGTTTATCGAAGATGTATTTTACTGGACCTATTTTAGAGATCAACAAGTAGTGTGAGTCAACATATACTATCTTAGTCGGTGAGCAGCCCAAGCCAAAGTGCTACAAGTTTTCTCAAGCTGTGAGTATCTTGTTTCACAATCGGTAAACTTTTTGTTAAGGTAGTATATTGCATACTCTTTTCGACCAGACTCATAATGTTGGCCCAACACACACCCATTGAGTTCTCTAATACTATTAAGTACATGATGAGAGGTCTTCCCTTGCCTGGTGGCATCAAGATAGGAGGTTTATGTATGTACTCCTTGAGCTTGTGAAAAGATGTCTAGCAATCGTCGTTCCATTTTACTACTTGATCTTTCTTCAATAAATTGAAGATCGGCTCATAAGTAGCAGTTAGATGTTCAATGAATCTGGAAATGTAGTTCAGTCGTCCTAAGAAACCTTTGAATTCCTTCTCAGTACGGGGAGCTAGCATTTCTTGAATAGCTTTGACCTTGGAGGGATCAATTTCAATACCTTTACCAGTGACGACGAAACCCAGGAGTCTTTTGGATCTGACTCCAAAGGTGCATTTGCTCGGATTAAGTCTCAACCTATATTTCTTCAGTATATCAAACAACTTTCGCAAATAATCAAGATGTTCTTCTTCAGTTTTTGATCGAGCTATCATGTCGTCGACGTAGACCTCTATCTTGTGATGGATCATGTCATGGAATAAAGCCACCATAGCGCATGGATATGTGGCGCCATCATTTTTTAACCCAAAGGGCATGACCTTGTAACAGAAGGTGCCCCACTATGTAACGAACGTCGTTTTTTCCATGTCTTCGAGAGTCATCTTGATCTGATTATAACTGGAGAAACCATCCATGAATGAGAAAACTTTATACTGAGCGGTGTTGTCAACTAGAAAATCAATATGTGGAAGCGGGAAATCGTCTTTCGGGCTTTCCTTATTCAAATCTCGATATTCTACACACATGCACACTTTGCCATCCTTCTTAGGTATGAGCACCACGTTCGCAACCCACTGTGGGTAAGAAGTAACGGCTAAGAAACCGGTATTGAACTGCTTCATGACTTCAGCTTTAATTTTCTCTGACATTTTAGGATGCATACGTCGAACCTTCTGCTTTATAGGGAGAAAACCTTCTTTCGTTGGTAGTCGGTGTACCACAATGTCAATATCTAGACCTGGCATGTCTTCGTAGGACAAAGCAAAAATCTCGATGTAATCCCGCAACATCTGGATCAATCTTTCTTTGATACTGTTCTCAAGACCCGCTCCTATCTTTATTTCTTTTCTGTCTTCGTTGGTACCTAGATTCATAACCGCGACCGATTTTTCGTGTGGCTGTATAGCCCTTTCCTCTTGCTGTAGTAGTCTGGGAAGTTCTCCAGGAACTTTACAATCTTCCTCACCTTCATCTTCGTCTTGGTAGATCGGATTATCAAAGTCATATTTAGTAATAGCATAGTCGTTATCGACGGGATCCGAAGTGAATGTGGATCTACAGTTTATAACGTGAGTGTGTGTAAGAACACATAACTTTTGAAAAGGGGATAAGATAAAAAGAAAGACAGGGAGCACAATATTTTAATGGAAAAGTCCAATGATTTATTAAATGAAATATGCGAATGACAGATAATAACCCTCACAAACGAGCCGTGGTGCCCCGGGCAAGGGACTAGGCTTAGAGTTTTATTGTTCGAAACGTAAAAGCAAAAAGCATAAAACAGAAAAACAATTACTCTTGTCTAAAGGAGATTAACATAACATCCTTAGTCGTCTAATTGTTAAGTTCATCGCCAGGAGTTGGGAAGATCCAATTATTGATGTCGAAGTCACCATCATTATCTTCTATAGCATGAACTCCGTCTTTGTTGATGTGGAATGGAGATCTACCTGCACGTTCGTGGAGTATCATTTTCTGACCTTTGAAAGTGAAGCCTAAACCAGTATTGTTAGATTTGAATGCAAAATCGGGTAGCTGACCCCAAACGGTACAACCTTCTTCTTCAACTATAACTCTGGCATCTTTTAGTGAGGCCATCTTCGGTGGAACTCTAGTAACTTCAAGAGTGACAGGAGAGTCGACAGGCATGACTCGGGGAACTACTTCGAAAGCTTGACAGGGAGTTTCAACGAATTCGCCTTCCATTTTGATGTATCGAAATAACTGCAGATGGCTTACCATATATTCTTCTTCTTTGTATACTGTAACAATTTTCCCCTTCACTGGGTACTTCAACTTCTGATGCAGGGTAGAAGTGACAGCGCCTTCCCCATGTATCCAAGGCGTCAAGCGAGGCAAGAATAAAATTTGAATGTCCATCACAAAGAAAGTTGAGTCAAAAGTATGGGAACCTACTTTGATCGGCAGAGTGAGCTTTCCAAGTACTATTCTTTTTGAACCATCAAAATCTCTTACGATTATGTCACTAGGTTTCATGACCACTTCTTCAACATTAAGTCGGTCAAGAGCGCTCTTCGGCAGGACATTCAGAGCAGAACCAGTATCCACTAATACATGAGACAACATAGTGCCCTTGCATTCCATAGACATGTGAAAGGCTTTGTTGTGTTTTCTTCTGGCAGGAGTCAAATCAGCATCAGAAAATCCCAAACCATTGTTTGTGGTCAGGATAGCAATATAACTTTCGAATTGGTCGATAGAAGTGTCTTACGGTATATAAGCATTCTTCAGAAATTTCACCAAAGCTTTAGCATGAGTCTCGGAGCACAACAACAGAGCTAGCATGGAAATATTGGATGGAGTCTGTCCTAATTGCTCCACTACATTGTAGTCGCTATTTTTAATGATCTTCAGAATTTCCTCTATTTCTTGCTTAGAGGTATCTTCAGCAACTCCCTTTGGTACTTCCATCTGAGTAGGTTGAGTCAATTTGTCTTCCCCTCGAGCTTCGGGAGTTGGTTCAACAGCAGGAATGCGAACTGGTGCAGTAGTATCCTTCGGAGGAGAGATATATGGAGAAAACACTCTTCCGGTTCGGGTTACTTTGCTTGACCTGGTGATATTATCAATGTCAGGATTTGTAGCTTCAACTGTATTGTCTTCAATGGTTAATGGCTCTTGCTTGACATCACGATAGTAGACTTTGGCTCCATAATTCCAAGGTATAGCTTTGTTAGAGGAATATGAAATTGATCTGGGTGGGGTAATAATGAGAGGTGCCACTCTAGGTGCAGGATTGGCAGAGGTGATCCTTATGGTGTTCACATCAGCATATTCTTCAGGATAATCATCTCCCCATCCGGTTTCCTTGATGTCTTCAATTGCAATCTGTCATACCCCAATTTTTGACCTAATATACCACCTTACATTTGCATCATTGCATAACTAACAATTCAGATAGCATTAATCGGGTATAGCATTCACAGGTCGAAATTAGGGTTTCATCAGATTTTCATCTAATTCAAGAGACAATCAATTAGGGTTTGAGTTTTTCTCACCTCATTTGATCTATCTTGATCAAATCATCAGCCTCTGATCATCAGATACTCATTTCTCACACATATCAATCAAGGATCGACCAATTAGGGTTTTGATCGGGCATGAGTATTCTCTGACTTTTTGAACAAGAAATGACTTTTTTGGATAGAGATTGGTCATTATATCTTAGATACAACATCTTGACCTAATTTCTGGATTCAAAACATCACAGAAGTTCACAGTTTTCATCGATCGATTTACGAAACATCGATGAATTTTCATCTGCAAAAAGTCAAACTTTGACTTTTGATCAAATTTTCAAAACAAAACTTTTTCCAACATCAAAATACTTCAAATGATCCATCATGATCATAAAAAATCAAAGAATTTGGAAAAGTCAACAAAAAGTCAAAAGTTTTCATACTTAGAAAATTTTCTAAGTGTTGAAATTTCTTATTTTTTTTCAAACTTCATGCCATTTTTTCCTAGTTCTATTTTGAATTGGAAAAACTCAAAACATGAAAGTTGTAGCTTGTGAAAAAAGCTTTCCAAAATTTCCAAGAACTCTCAAATCCATGGAGTCTAGCCATACTTTTGAAATTGAAACATAAGGCTCCATGAAACTTGATTTTCAAGATCCAAAACTTGAATTATAGGTCATTTTTGTGCTTTCTTCATCTAGAAGCAATCTAACCTTGCCAAATGGATGATTGAACTGATAAATATCAGTTAGAGGTAATAATTGAGAGGATTGGATCAAATGGTAAAAATAAGCACATGGTGAAAAAAGGAAGTTTCCTTTTTTGGCAAAAGTCTTTCTTACCCCTTAAGCTATCTTTGAATCACCAAAGGCTTGTACTTGTTGCCTAACATTTCAGAATTCTCTTGCCTATAAATAGCTCACAAATTCAAGGTCAATATACACCAAAGCAAATGCAAAATCATGCTTTCTCTTTACTTTCTTGAAAATCAAGCAATATAGTGCAAATTGAGAAACATTGCATTTTTGAAATTTAGCTAAAACCATGATGATCTTTGGTGTCAAACATGTTTCATGATCATTATCAAACTTGTGTGTAACTTAAAATCAAACTGAAATCAATTTAAAACCAGTTTTCGCTTTTCATGTTTTCAAAACTTCCAAATCTGCCTTATGATTCGAATTAATGGCTAAGCTGAATTAACTTGTGATCTAACTACTCAAACATCATCCATGTACCTCATGTACATGATCCAGATCCTTGGCAAGCAACTGTAATTCCATTAACCCCAATTTCGAGTTTCATATTGAACTGACTGTAGGTTGACTTGGTTGGGAAGATTGGAGCAAGCTCGAACTAAGCAAATCATTCACACAGCTTCCATACATGCCGATGAAGCTCAAATGATCAAGAAATCCGTTCTGGAAACACTCTAAGATCGAATTCGATTCTCACTTTCACAGGTAAGAACACAAAATCCATTCTCATAATTCTTTGATTCTTTTTGAAAAAGCTCTTGGCCAATCTCTTTCTGCACCTAACACGATCAATAACCCTCAATAAAATCAAAGAATCATTAAACATACATCATTTAATTTGAAAAATCAGTTTTAGGGTTCTTAGCATTTTCCAGAAATCCAATTGAGTTAGACTGAATATAAATGAAATTAACAAGCACCATCATGTTCGTGATGAAAAATCGAGCAAGTTTGGTTTTTATTTCATTCAATTTCATGGAGAAACAAAGATTGTAGCATGAGTTGAAGAATTTGGGAATCAAAACACGAAGAACACAGTTCGCGCGTGTTCTTGAGTTTAAATGTTTGAATTTTCCAATCTTTTTCTAACACGTGTTGTTGTCCACTAACACCCCAGCGCGTTTGGCTTAGTGGTAGCTTGCTTGCTCTTAGTCTTCTCTAACACGTGTCCCACCCTTTGGTTATGGGTTCAACTCCCATCAGGACCATTTCTTTTTCAAACTTTCCAATTTTTCATGTTTTTTTATAAAACTTTCACAATTTTTTTGACCAATCAAAACTTCTCATTTTGAGATGATTTTTTAAACACTTGTCAATAAATACATCTATTTTATGATAGTGCAAAAATTTTCAGAAAAAACTTTCATCTGATTAAATTTTAATCGAGCCGAAAATGACGTTCTGAACACTTTTTCAAACCTGCTTAAAAGGTGAATTTTTCAAGTTTTCAACTTCCGATTTTTTTCAAAACTTTTCATAAATGAATCTCACATTTCAAAAACATTTCAAAACATTTTCAAATCATTTTTAAAACTTTTTCATCAAAACTTACATTTTTTACCACGATCGATCCGATTTAAACGGTAAAATCAAATTCGTTCTTTCTCGAATTCCTCAATCGATCATGGGCCACCCTTATGGTGTAAGTCCCAATCCTTTATGTACATACTTAGTTTTACTTGTACATACTCAAAATCATCATTGTCAATATTCAAACATAAACAAATTTTTTCGTTTGTTTTCATTCGTTTGTTTATACAGATGCCATTGGTATTGAAAGGAGCATTATTCCTGTGAAGCGCTTTCAAACCAATGGGCCTCCTTCAGTGTAAGTCCCATAACATTCTTTTATGTACATAATATTTCTTTGTACATATCAAACTTTCTTCAAATACATACAAATTTCATCATACATAACACAGATACTTTTTATATTCAATGCAGACAAACTTTGATCGTTTGTTTTCACTTCACTTGTGTATACTCAAATTAACATTCTTTATGTACAAACAAAACATTCCTTGTACATATCAATTTCTTTTCATACAAACTTTTATCATGTATAACACGGATACCCTTTTGTAAATACTCAAACACGGATAAACTTGATCGTTCGTTTTGTTTCATACATTTTACTTGAATACCATTGGTATTGAAAGGAGCATTATTCCTGTGAAGCGCTTTTAAACCAATGGGCCACCATCATGGTGTAAGTCCCAACCCTCCTATGTACATCCACATTTTACGTACATAAAAACTCGTTCGTGTACATATTCATTTCTTTGCACATTCAAACTTGTAAAACAATCAAGTTCGCTCGTTTTAAGCGTTCGTTTCAGACACTTGTTTATATTTCCTTCATAAACTCCTGCAAATAAACATCATGCATTGTTTATATTTCCCTCATAAACTCTGTGAATACATATCACACACACTTGTTTATACCATTGTCGATTATAACATAACAATTAGACTAATCAATAGGTTCCCATAATTTAGCCTCCGCTTGGGCTTTATACAAGACAATCCATCCCGGCATGGGTCAGCCTCCTCTTAGGCTTCATATAAAACTCTCCCCACAGAGTTTAGCCTCCGCTTAGGCTTCATATAAGACAACACTCCCCTGTTGAGTCAGCCTCCTCTTAGGCTTCATATAAGACAACACTCCCCTGTTGAGTCAGCCTCCTCTTGGGCTTCGTTCAAAAGAACTCCTCATTGAGTTTAGCCTTCTCTTGGGCATCATACAATGAAAGATACAGGAAATCTCTTAACAGCCTCCTATTGGGCTTCCAATACAAAGAATCACCTGCGCTAAGATAGAACCCTGAAAGGATGGTTTCTCGGTGAAATCACTTTCAAAATCCCCAGAGAGTAAAATTTCCCGGTGAAATTGCTCTTAATTCCAAAAGGATGGTTTCTCGGTGAAATCCCTTTTAACACAAAGCCAGCCATACCCTATAGCTTCCTCTTGAGCTTCATACAAGGACCCTCGATGACCCTCGATGACCCTCAGAATGCCTCCTCTTGGGCTTACAATACAAAGACCCATGGGCTTCTTAAAAGCATCCCTTAATCCAATCAATTTCTCCTCGAGATTTAGACATCTATCATCTCTATGGAAGAAGTATCTCATCTATCATATCACATACAGTCAAAAAAACTTTTCAAACTCTTTTCAAACTGTTTTCAAACAAAAACATCTCTTAATTGTAAGTGGTAACGCTTGTACACTCAAGCAAAACACCCAATACTTACAGTTAAAGATTCAATCTTTTTTCAAAACATCTTTCTTAAACATGTAAGTGGTAACGCTTGTACACTCAAGCAAAGCACCTAATGCTTACGATGAAAGATTTTTATCAATCAAACTTTTCAAAATGTATGTGATGAAATAGATTAGATACATTTTTCATTAAGATGAAATTTGTCTGTCTTCTTACTAACATCCCGTTGCTTTCCACTAGCATAAGTGAGAACTACGATTGCTCTGACTTTCTCAACATCCTTTTGAGAATACGTAGGCACAAGGTCTCATCCTTGCCGAGCAAATTTCTTTCTCCCTCAGACCAAACAAACTATAGAACCCTGTAGATCCGAGCTACAAATGCTCTGATTCCCACTAGGGGATATGTATGCAGAAGATCCACAGATCTTTGCGAGCACAATAATAACAAAACCTAGGATCTCACATAATCTATCCTTCTTAAAATCCAAAGGAGAAACTTTCCCAATCATAGAAATAGAAATTAAAACACACAAACATATCAAACATATTCATATATAAAAGCTATAGATAACTATATATATTTAGGGTGCTCCATCTATTCCCTTCATATAACAATCCCCCTTACTCAGAATCTCCCCAATGCGTTGCGTCTAGTTTGCGCTAGTCGTTACGCATACCAATATCAATTGAGGGTATTTCAGCTTTCCCCTTTTTCATAATCATTAAATCATCTTTCTTGTGTTGAAAATAATAAAGCTTGATGCTCGCGGCATCTTTATAAATCAATCAAAAGATTTAAATCGTTTCGAGCCAGAGAATCCGAACTCACGTTCGCATCCCTCTAGTGCGTCACCTTTTAACGCGAACACAATCTTGTAGCTTTTAGGATCAGTATACTTTACCATGAAATCAAACATTCTACTTGGATGCCCCAAGGTATCCCAGACTTCTGGTACGACTTCGCTTACGTCTTCGATCTTCAGACTTTTAGAAACATCTTCGCACAGACTTTCTACAGATGGAGCTTTTGTGAATAACACTTCTCGGTTGTCCATCATGCGTTGAACACGTCTCTTCTATCATGAAGGAGAGGATTCCCAGGGGTTGAAAGCTAAGATGATCAAAGCTTGGCAACACATCCGAAGGAAAGAAAAAGGGAAAGCAAAGAATTGTGTAGCCATGGAAACCTACACTTCTTGGGTAAAGAAAAGAGCGAAGGAATTTCGAATGCCTTACGCTTATGAGGATCCCATGTTCTCAATCGCTTCCAAATCAACAAATTTTCCTGTCAAAGCTGTGGGAGAATACCAAGAAGCCTTGACCAATATAAGGTTTGAGAAAGAAGCTTTGGAAAACAAATTCCTTAAGGCTAACCTTGAGAATGAAAAACTCAAGAAGCAAGTCAAAGATCATGAAAAGACGCTCTACTTCCACGATGAATGGGTTATGGAGAAAGATGAGAAGATTCGCTAGAAGGATAACGCAATCCAGAGATACGTCAAAGAAAGAAAAAGAAAGCTTGAGGAAATGACAACCAGCGACCCCGCTCCCAACGGGTGGAAGAGAGTCATCAGCAAGCTAAAAGCTGAGAAAGCTGAACTAAAAGCTCACTATGGAAAGGAAATCCTGAAGTTGAAGCTGCATCAAGCCTTTGGATCGTCATCCGACGAAGACGTTTAATTAGTTCAATTTAGTTTGTATTTTTATCATTTATTTTATCATTCGTGTGAGCAATGCTCCAACAAAAAACAATTGTTGTAATCTTCTTCCATTTAATCAATAAATGTGTGTTTTCCATCCAAATATTTGCTAGAAATATCTCTTTTAGCATTAAAATTCTTTGGAAATTCCTTTTCTTTACATTCATATTCATGCATCATACTTTGCATTTAAGTCTATCATCTAGAGTCTAATCTTTCACAGTTTTGAACTGTCCTTCACAGATAGGAAAAGATTGTCAAGCTGTCGCGTCTTAGAGTTTCATTGCGTCCATGACCAACTCGAACGTATGATACTAGATCAAAAAGAAGAAAAGTAATGGAGAACTTTGAGCAAGAGAACGTTGAACTTCGTAGTACAGTAACAACACTACAAGAAGAAGTGGAAAGACTCACATCTTTGGTCAGAAGACACTACTACTCCAGTCTCAACTGTCGCAGCCAGTAGCTCGCTCTTCAGTATGCCAGAAGGTTATCCATGGGGCATGCCTTTCAACTTCGGCATCGGAGTTCGCCAACCGACTTCTCAAACAACCCCGCTTGAAATACCTACTTTGCAGCAAAACGCTACATTCACTCCATGCGTGGAATAACTCTTCCACAGTAACAATGTCGGTTTCTCAACCGATCATGTTGAACTCGACTTAGTAGTGCACACTACCACAGACGAAGAAGTTCACCACACTCCAGGCAATAACACGAATGCTCGTGGTTCAATGGAGAATCTCCAGGAACAACTCCTCAAAATGCAGCTTGAGATAAAAACGATTCGAGGGAAAGAATTGTTTGGAAAAAGCGCCAGGATCGTGCTTAGTTCCTCGCGTAAAAATACCTGCAAAATTCAAAGTCACGACTTTGAAAATACAAAACTCCTCCTAAAGTCATCTCACGATGTATGCCAGGTGTCATACCCCAAAATTTTCCCTCCATCTACTCAAAAGATTTCATGCATCCATACTCAAGGATTCCTCAAGAGTTGATCAGACAAACTCTCTCCTAGACAATCGACCCAAACTAGGGTTTGGTATCTCTCAAGTCAAGATGGATTTCCAACATCTCCAATGGACTTCATGCCTCCTCATATGCTTCAAAGATTCTCCATGTCAAGTTTCAAGCTTCACAAGTCAAGTTTCCTCAGACAATTGCTCAGATGGTTGAAAATCGGGTGTATTGGACAAAAAGTCAACTATGGTCAACATACAGTCAAACTTCATAATTTTTGGTCAAAATCCTCATTTTGAAGTTACATACATCATTTTATCAAGGGTTGATCATGATTCATCAAGAAAACTCAAGATTTGCCCAAAAGTCAAACTTTCTAAATTAGGGTTTAGATGAAAAGTCAATGAACTTTGTTGATCATAACTTTCTCATACTTTCTCAAATTTTCCACCACCTCTCATTTTGGAGGAAATTCAATTCTCTACAACTTCATGTCTCACAAGAATGTCAAAAATGCTTCATTTGAGAGGTATAGCTCAAAACATTCTGGTCATTTTCAAAGTCAACAAAAGTCAACTTTTGTTTTGAAGATATATTGAGCATGGTAACTCCAATTGAGATGAGACCAAAGACATTGGTTAGAGGACTCTTAGAGCTTTCCAAAAAGTCCAAGAACACTCAAAAATGTGGAAAATTGAGCAAGTTACACCATCCACAAGTTGGGCAATTTTGGAAGAATGCACAAAGAGATACTTCAAAAATCAAATCTTTTGCAAATGGGCCTATTTTTCTTCATCCTAACTTGTTCCTCAAGCAATTAGGAGTGTCCAAGCCCAAAGCCACGAATTTTTGATTTATTTTTCTATTTAATTTGTAATTTATTCATTTAAATGCAAATTAAATCTTAAAATAAATTATAAAATTGAAATTAATGGCAAAGATTGATTTTATTCTTTCCTTAAGGTCCAATTAACTCACAAATGCCAGCAAATTCGAAATTGGAGCAAGAAAGGCAAGATTGGATTGAAATTGATCAAGCTTTGAAGATTTGATTTTCATGGAAATATCAAATTTGATTTCCATTGAATATTGATTGATTCTTTCCAAATTCAATCCCAAATCCATCCAGTATAAATACATGATGCATACCTATCAAGGAAAAACGAAAAAATTGCTCTACAAACCCTATTCCAAAGCTCAAAAAACCGTGGTGCACAAGCAAGTGGAAACCCTACTTCCAGCCGTTTTCAATCGTTTTTGAGGTGTCCAACACATTGCTTGACATCTCCTGAATCGATCCAGACCCTCACATTGCTTAAAACCATCAAGAATCAAAGAATCCGAAATCGGTTTGTTCAAGAAAATTTCAAAATCGTATTTCAATTATCATGCATTTTTAACATGTTTTATTGTTGTTTCTGTGATTAGTGAGAAGTTTGCAAGCGATCTGGGCAGGTTAATTGTATTTCCATGGCTTAGAACTCGTATTGCCATAGCTAGGGTTCCTGAACACGATTTAGGGTTTCCTTTAAACGGAAAAATTGGACCTCAAGACCAGTACCATTGCATTCGGAATGATGTTTCCAATCGAACCATGGCTTTAGAATGTATTTATATTATGCGTGCTTGATTTTCAGTTTTGCCAGGAACATAGCGTCGAACCATGGCCGACGCAGATTTTTTAAAAATTCAAATTGGAGAAGACGAAGTCTGGCGCGAGTTCGTGGCAATAGGAGGAGGACGCGTGCTTGTATTTCACTCGTTCCAGTTTTCAAACACGGATGCACACATGGCGTAGCGGTCAGAGTGAAGGATCTCAAGGTTTGAAGGCCAGGACGCGGGTTCGAACCATGCTAAGACCAACTCTTTTTTCACTTTTACTAAACTCAATTATTTTCATATTTTCTAATTATTTCAATATTTTTGCATTCAATTTTAATTGTTTTCACATTTTTATTCTGCATTAAAAAATTACCAAAAACATTTTTTCTTTTTACATTATCTTCATAAAAATGTTTATTTAATTTAATAAATTAAAAAATATAATTTTTGCATGCATATTTATTTTATTTTTATTTTAGCATTTAAATCCTTATTAATTGCATTTTAATTATTAAATCTTTTCCAAAAAATCCCAAAAAATTATTTTAATATACTTATCATATTTCCAGCATATATTAATTTTCTCATATTAAAATTTGCATTTTTCTAACATTTTCTCTTTTGTTCGATTCATATTGCATTTTCCGATTTCTTACTTTTGTACAGGTTGATCCGATTCAGACGATTTCCTCTTTATCATTTTATTATTTTATTTTCCAATAATGTAATTGCTCATGGGTTGTAATAGTTTAATTAGGCTTTTATTTTCCGCAAGTTTAAATTATGTATACGCCCAAAGCCATGTAATAGCGTAGGTTTATCTTTCCTTTACATTCCGCATTTACTTTCCTTTTATCAATTGCTAGTAATTAGGCGTGTATGGCAAGATAATAATTGGACATAGCTCACACTAATCTTCAAGATAAAATATCTAAATTTGACACACTTCTCTCACACACTTAGGGTAATTCTCTCTCGATGCCTTCGATTTCAAAATGGTCATGTCCCTCGAGCGTAGAGGTATTCTAGCACCGTTGCCTTCCAAACAAATCATCATAGTCCCTTGATACAAAGATCATAAGACCCGCGATTTAGCCTCCGAATACATGATCTTGACCCTCGATTGTCGCCTACGAAAAATGATGATAGTCCTTGAATGTGCTAGGATACTTCCTACAGTTGCCTTCTATGACCATCCGATGTCCCTTCGAATGTCCGCTTACATCCGCGAATGGAGCTACCTACTAACTAATGGTATGGCTAGCGCTATTCTAAAGGAATGTAGAGTACAACAAAAGCGACCAATTACGGTGGGTAAATAAGTCTTTTAGTTGCTCGCTCTGCAAATGCTTTTCATCACACTCTTTTTCAAAATTCAAATTCTTTTCAAAACAAAACATTTCCGAACACTTTGTATACACTCCTACATGAGTCATTACAAAGTCAAAGCGAAATGCCTTTTTCAAAACATCTTTGTCAAACACACGAAAGCAATTTTAAAAGTGATCTAGAGCAACTAAGAGCCGTAGAATAACTACGGATGGAAAGGGTGCTAATACCTTCCCTTTCATAACCATTCTCCGAACTCGAGAATCTAACGAAGGTCTTTTTACATTACTTTTACCTTCCCTTAATTGGATAAAAATAAAAGTCGGTGGCGACTCTTGCTATCCGCACATTTGGATACAAAAATCCTACAAAGTCGGTTCACCGTATCACGAGCTGGCGACTCTGTGAGAATACACCCAAAGAGAATTGCCTTAGGGATTTCTAGATAACCTTTAATGCTTTCTGTTGAATTGTATGCTTTATCTTTAAGGGTTTCTTGGGTATTATATTGTTGGGATCCTACACGGGATCCGGGTTTCCTTTTAGGTAAGTGGCATTAGATCATTGCGACCGCTAGGCGTATAACTAAGCGGTCAACATGATGGCTACGTTAGCGTGACACTTTGGTTGTCCGATACTCTTCATTCCCAAGTTGAAGATAGTATTTGGCTTCTGCGTGGTGTCATCAGCGCTAACTAAACTTTTAGAACCTTAATTGACCCATCTTGGCCATTAGAAGGTAGTGAGATGGCGGCTTTGGTGTAGACCGAGGTTGGTTGATACTCGATGCTCGCTCATTGAGATCGAGACTTTTGGGACATTTTCGATCGACCACTTGGCGTCGTGTTGAAATAAGCGCCTGAGAAAGATCTATGATGTGAGATTCCTAGAACCCGGTTACTATTATAGGACAGGATGAACCAACTCAAACTTTTGGTAGGGTAATCACCTATACCTCTTGCAAGCCTTAAACCTAGGCTCATTGTGTGAATTGCTTGTGTGTGCTAAACATGACATCATGACATCATTTGCATTGCATATCATTTCTAACTATTTCAAGGACCTAGGGTTTATCTTTGCTCTGTTTTGTAGGGATTATGGCTTCTAGAAAGACTATCGAATCAACTTCATGGGTATCCCTTCTCGACTCAAAAATTGGTTTGAAATTCCGACCATGCTCGGTTCATCAAAACACATGGTTATCTACTTGATTTGGTTATCTCGGTTTGAAGAAGATATGATGCATGTCTATTCGATTCTTTGATCCGAAACACCATTGCTTTACATTTCAGTTATCGGTTGGTTCCTACCTTAGAAGAGTTCTCTAAGCTACTTGGGATACCTATTCTCGACCAAATGCCATTCACGGTTTGGAAAAGGTTCCTAAGTTCGAAGACATCGCATCCGCCATCTTAAGCGCTCGGACATTGAAGCCAATTGGGAAACTAGAAGTGGAGTTAAGGGTTTACTTTCCAAGTTCTAATTAAGAAAGCGAGAATTCCTCAAAGTTATGAGTTTCCATGCATTTGGAAACATTGTGGCCTTGCTAATTTATGGTTTGGTTCTATTCCTAATTCGGATCAATTCATAGATGTCAATGCCATCAAGTTGTTCCTTACCCGAATCCGATGCCTACTTTACTTGGAGACATCCTACATTCTCTCCACACTACTACTAAGAGACAAGGAACTCTCATGTGTTGTGTCCCGTTACTTTCAAGGTGGTTTATTTCGCACCTTCCTCCATCATTTTGAAGAATGAACAAAGGTTGAGATGGTCTCAAAGGTTGATGTCACTCTCTCATTCCGATATCCGTTGGAATCTTTTCTCTCAAAGGACTTCACCTTCATTCAGCGTTGTGGAGAATTCTCTAATGTACCACTACTTGGTATAAGGGAGGTATTACTTACAACCCTTCCTTAGCTCTCGTCGGTTTGGTTTTCGAAGAGATGGTCCACATGATATGCTTCTCAAGATATTGTGTTCGACTACAACCACGATCTCGAATTACGATGAAGGTTCATACATGCTTGGGGCATGGTAAAGAAGCGATACCAAGACTTTGGGGCACCGAACTCCATTCCTTGGGAACCTTACCTCAAATGGGTGAGCTCGAGCTCAAAACCTCATGATGCCATTCACGCTTTTTTACCGTAATTATGGAACTGTTGCTATAGGTGGCGTACCCTATGTTCTCCATCGACATGCCTACTGATTTTGAAGACTTGAAGAGATCCGGATTCAGCTTAAAGAAGAAAGGATACCTTTGAAGCTCGGTGTTACATGGCGAGAAGAAAGTTCTAGAGTTGACAAAGCTACTTCACGAGGCGAAACATCAGCTTACATCGGCACCAAGAGGAAGCGCCCATGGGAGACTTAGAGCTTTAGGATGTTTATGTTTTCTTTTATTGCTTTGAACTATCTCTTGTACTTAAAAAGAAAAGAATAATGAGAAGTACTAATAAATGTTTGTTCATTGCTTGTTTAACAAATTTAAATCTCTTAGGTCCTTGAAAACATTGCATTGCATTCGCATAAACATCGCATAGCATAGCATAACATTGCATCACAGGTACATTGGAGATTGGTTTTCTCATTTGCTCGCTATTTATTTTAGCAGAAATGGCTCTTGAACAGTCTGTCAAAGATCTTCAAGCTCAGAATGCTCAGTTTCAGCAGATGTTCACCAACTTGGTCCAAGGCCAAGAAGATCTGAAGAAGCTCATCAACAAGAAGAAGAAGGTTGTTGGTCTCCTCAACATGGGTAGACGTTTCAAAGGAGGTCCTAAAGTGGTCAGCCGTATTGAGCTCTCTGAAGGAAGTGTCCATCTGAGGGGTACCAAGGGTGATGAAGGTGAGCAGCGTGAGCCAAAGAAAGGAGGAGAGGATCATTCTGATTATGGCCAGTACTCTGAGGAAGATGACAAGTACAAGCAACTTGAAGATCGTCTGAATGCTGTGGAAAACTTGAAAATGTCCGGGCTGAACTTTGATGATCTGAGTCTTGTTCCTGGTGTTGTGATTCCTCCCAAGTTCAAAGTTCCTACTTTTGCCAAGTATGATGGGATGTCTTGCCCTAAGCTGCATTTGAAGTCCTATGTCCAGAAGATCAATCCCTTGATGTGAAAGTTGTGGATGCACTATTTTCAAGAGAGTTTGTCGGAACCCGTTGGAATGGTATTATCAGTTAGAGAATGACCGTATCCGTACGTGGAGTGACTTGGTGATGCTTTCTGACAATATGAGTACAATGCTGAATTGACACCCACTCGCATGCAACTACAAAGCATGTCTATGGGTCGTGACGAGAAGTTCAAGGAGTATGCTCAAAATGGAGATTTAGCAGCGAGTTCAACCAACCTTGTCCAATAGGGAGTTGGTTGATATGTTTATGGGACAACAGCCCGTTCTTCAATCATCGATTGGAAATTCTTCATCCGGATTCACCGGTGATATTGTGGTGACGTATTGAAGTATCAAGAGTGGGAAGATTAGGATAGAGTCATCTTCAAATCTGCGAAGAGATCTTTTGGTGCTAAGAAAAAGCTAATCTTGTGTATGGTCGAAAAGCCGAGCCAAGACCGACCGTGCTCAATCTGGGGAAGTTGTGATCTCGATCCTACATCAAGACAACCTCGTGAGACAACGCGTAGCGAGAACGCCACGAAGGCAGTTCTGAAAATCAACATGCCATTGTCGCAAGCCTTGCAACACATGTTGAAAGCAGAATTGATTACCTTGAGGGATCCTCCTCAGAATGTTAACACTTCCTCTCCGAAGTACAATCCTAATGCTAAGTGTGCTTATCATTCCAACAGCCCATGGCACGACACTGACAATTGTTGGGCTCTGAAGAACAAGATTCAGGATATGATTGAAGCTAAGCAAATTGAATTTGATCCTCCTGTTGAGATTCCGAATGTGATCAACGCGCCCATGCCTAACCATGACAAGGGTTCCAATGCTGTTGGTGACGATACTTATGTTTTCAGCATAGATGACCTGACCATCCCTCTGATGACTGTTAAGAGGAATTTATTGCAAGCCGGTGTCAATCCAGGATGCCCAAAGGATTGTCGTTGGTGCCCATCTGCGCCTGATGGTTGTGCTTGGTTGAGAAGATGTGTTCAGTGTATGATGGATAACCGTGAGATACTATTTACGAAACCACACTGTGCGGTTGTGTGAAGAAATGTCTAAGTTGAAGATTGACAATGCGACAAATGCCATCATGTGGGACACCTTAGGGCAGCCAGTGGAAATATGATTACATGGTGAAGTACACTGTTCTGATAGTTACAAGATTCCTATTGAAGATGTTAAAGCGACCGGATGGGGTGACGATTTCCGAAGACTATCTTGTTAACACAATAAGGATTTCCTCTGCGATCCTGTGCCTAGAGTGGCACCTCTCATTATCACTTCTCCAAGGCCAGTTCCATATTCCTCGACAAAGCCATCCCTTGGAACTATGGGTGATGTTTACTATCATGGCGTCAAGCAAGACCTCGACCATTGAAGATCGACCATTGAAGCTACCATTCCGACATTGACAACATCACGGATCCGATGGGTGACGCAGAACCGAAGGGTATTCTCTCCGAGATCTCTCCTCCAAAGACACTGCGACTCCATTCGCATTCCATTTACTCAATCAATATCCCCAGCTAGAGGAAAGAATCGGTGGCTCATCCTGCTCAACGAAGTACCAAAGGAATTCAAGACACCTCAAACAAGAAATGGAGGAATTCGAAGATCATCAAGAAGAGTGATTACAATGTTGTGGAACAGTTAGACAGACTCATCCAAGATTTCCATGCTCGCTTTGCTCTTGTGCTCGAGGCTCATGCTAATGCCTTGGTGAAGTTTGAAGAATGCTCATGTACAAAGACACTACCACGACCATTTGAAGTTTGTATTGCTAGCCTGCTGCCAACAACGGCCTAGGCTTCTCGATCTTGATTTGACTCTGCCGGAAAGAAACATAACAAAGCCTTGCACATCTACGTTGAATGCAAGGCACTACAGATCTCATGTTTTGGTGGATACCGGTTCTCTGAATATCTTAGAAGACGCGCTTTTGATCGACTTGATGTCGAAGGGTTGGCTCGAGACCAGTGACATTATTGTGAGAGCTTTTGATGGTTCTAAGCGCACGTACTTGGAGAACTCACTGCTGCTTCAAAGTCGGTTCCCGGACTTTTGACTCCACTTTCTTTGTCATGGACATCCGTCCGCTTACTCTTGTCTACTACGCCCTTGGATACATGGGGCAAGCGCTATTACCTCTACCTTGCATCAAAAAGTACCGGTGAAAGGAAGGTTGTCACGGTATGGTGAAGAAGAGTATATGGTCATCTCAGTCATTCCGCTATCTCGAGATGGAGGGTGAATTCTTGAGACTCCTTGTCGAGTTTTGAAACAATACCCAGTCGTGCCTGTTGACTCTCCAGTCCTCTGATGCTAAAGTTCCGCCTAGGATGGCCTCATTGAAAGATGCTCAAGTCTTTGTTGAAGAAGGAAGAGTACTATTTGGGGACAACTCCACGATCTTCCCTTCATCGACAAGATGGTTTAGGCTTCACTATCAAGGGTCGGAAGATGATGCCTGAACGTGCCGGCCAACTTCCCTTCCGCACGCCAGTGGAATCCATGCTATAGAAGACGAAGAAAATAGCTTCGACATCGCAAGTGGATCTTCCCACTCGGATCGTGGGCTCGGCAATTGGAAGGCGAAGGCGTCATACCAATCTCCTTTAGGAGTAATTGCTCATGTTTTGTTTGCTTTTCGTATTTCTTTATGTTTCGAACAATAAACTTTGAAAGCGGTGCCTTCCTTGCCGGGGCATCATGGCTCGTTCACGAGGTTATTATCATCGTTTAGTATTTTCATTCAATAAATTCGTTGGACTTTTGCATTCAATTGTGTGTTTTCTTTCTTTACTTTATCACCCTTCAAAAGCTATGTGTTTCTTACACACCCACGTGATACACCGCAATCACTCGAATCTCGTTAATAACAGTATGCTAGTGCTAAATATGACTTTGATAATCCGATCTACCAAGCCGAAGGCGAAAGTGAGGAAGATTGTGAAGTGCCAGGAGAACTTGCAGGACTGCTACTGCAAGAAGAAGCGAGTTATACAGACCACGAAAGAGCAAGTTGAGGTTGTGAATTTGGTCTTGACGAAGATGAAAAGAGATCAAGAGTAGGGCGGGTCTTGAGAACAGTGTTAAAGAAAGATTGGTTCAGATACTCGAGACTATATTGAGGTTTTGCTTGGTCATACGAAGACATGCCAGGTTGAACGATATTGTGGTGCACGATTGCCGACAAAAGGGTTTTCTCCAATGCAGAAGGTTAACGTATCGTCTGAGATGTCGGAGAAAATCAAAGCCGAGTCATGAAAGCAATTCAGCTGGTTTCTTAGCTGTCACCTCTTATCCCGATGGGTTGCTAATGTGGTACGTGCCTAAGAAGGATGGTAAGGTACGTGTGTGGATTCTGATCTGAGTGAAAGACGATTTCCACTTCCTCATATTGATGTTACGGTTGACAACACCGCTCAGCCAAGGTTTTCTCCTTCATGGATGGTTTCTCCGGTTACAATCGATCAAAATGGCTCCGAAGACATGGAAGACTACTTTTGTTACACGATGGGGCACTTTACGCTACAAGGTTACCGTTCGGATGAAGAGCGCGGCGCCACTTATCGTGCGCTATGGTGACATTGTTTCATGACATGATTCATCACGAGATAGAGGTCTACGACGACATGATAGCTCGATCACGGCGAAGAAGAACATCTTGATCATTTGCGAAACTATTTGAAGATTGAAGAAATACAGTGGAGACTTAATCCTAACAAGTGCACCTTTGGAGTCGGATCCGGAAAACTCCTAGGGTTTGTTGTCGATGGTAAAGGTATTGAAGTTGATCCGCCAGGTTAAAGCTATTCAAGAGATGCCAACTCCCACCGAGAAGGAAGTCGGAGGTTTCTTGGGCGATTGAACTACATTGCGATTCATTGCACACCTAGCGCTACGTGAGCCAATCTTCAAGTTACTAAGAAAGATCAAGTGGTAGAATGGAGCAGCGATTGCCAGATCGCTTTTGACAAAATCAAGGGTACCTGAATCCTCTATCCCGATGCCACCCGAAGGAAGACCTCTTATCATGTACTTGCGGTGTTAGAGAACTCAATGGGGGTGTGTTGGGGCAACATGGCGAGTGCAGTCGAAAAGAGCATGCATATACTACCTTAGCAAAAGTTTACGACGTGAAACAAGATACTCAGCTTGAGAAAACTTGCAACGCTGGCTTGGGCTTTCGCTAAATAAGCGATATATGTTGACTCACACTACCTTGTTGATTTCCAAGATGGATCCGATAAAATACATCTTTGAGAAACCAGCTCTCTCCGGAAGAATAGCAAGATGGCAAATGATCTTGACCGAATATGACATCCAGTACACTTCTCAGAAAGCGATCAAAGGAAGTGTAGTAGCCGATCATTTGGCTCATCAAGCCAGAGATGACTATCGTCTATGCGTTCAATTTCGAGATGAAGATGTTTTACTAGTTACAGATTATGAAGAACCAGGCCCAGACGAAGGACCTGAACAAGGATCCCGATGGACTATGGTCTTTGATGGAGCCTCAAACGCACTTGGCAATGGCATTGGCGCCATCATTACATCCCCTACAGGCGGACATACGCCTTTCACCGCCGATTATGTTTCGATTGCACTAACAACATGGCGAATCTGACGTGCATCATGGGTCTTAAAACTGCTATTGACTTAAGAATCAAGTTCTTACGAGTGTATGGAGACTCAGCTTTAGTGATCAGTCAGATTAAGGGCGAGTGGGATACGAAGCATCCGAATCTCATTCCATATCGAGCATGTTACGAGTTTGATTCCCTACTTCGAAGAGATCACTTTCAATCATATTCCACGAGAAGAGAATCAGTTGGCAGACGCATTGGCTACTATGTCGTCTATGTTCAAGGTTAGATGGGACAACGAGGCTCCCCAGATCATCATTGAGAAGTTCGACGAACCAGCGTATTGTTATGAGCTTGACGGAAGAGAAACCTTGGTACTATGACGTGAAGAGGTATCTTGAGACTCAGGAATATCCCGCAGGGGCATCTGTTAATGATAAGAAGTTCATGAGAAGATTCGCTTCCAAATTCTTTCTCAGCAACGACATCTTATACAAGCGCAACCACGACTGTGCTTACTCCGCTGTGTAGACCAGAAAACAGCAATGCGTATCATGGAAGAGTTACGGCGGCGTTTGGTACCTCGATGGACACACCATGGCTAAGAAGATTTTGAGAACAGGTTACTATTGGTCCACCATGGAAGCTGATTGTCACCGCTATGCTCGATCTTGTCACAAATGCCAGATTTATGCCGACAAAGTGCACGTACCTCCAGTACCTCTGAATGTTTTAACTTCTCCTTGGCCTTTTGCAATGTGGGGCATTGACATGATTGGAGAAATCAAGCCCACGGCTTCCAATGGACATCGTTTCATCCTTGTGGCAATTGATTACTTTACCAAGTGGGTAGAAGCAGCCTCGTATGCATCTGTTACCAAGAATGTTGTGGCTCGATTCATCAAACATAATCTTATCTGTCGGTATGGCACTCCTGAAAGGATTATCACAGATAACGGTTCCAATCTCAACAACAAGATGATCACTGAACTCTGCGCGCAATTCAAGATCAAGCATCACAATTCTTCTCCATATCGGCCTAAGATGAATGGCGCAGTGGAAGCCGCCAACAAGAACATTAAGAAGATTATACAGAAGATGACTGTGACTTACAAAGATTGGCATGAGATGTTACCATTTGCTCTTCATGGTTATCGCACTCTGACGAACATCAGGGGCAACCCCTTCTCTCGTGTATACGGTATGGAAGCCGTCTTACCCATCGAGGTTCAGATACCTCAACAGAGTCCTCCGGGAGGCGAGTTAGGCGAAGACGATTGGGTCGAACTCTCCTGACCATATTAACTTGATTGATGAGAAGCGACTCGCGTCCATGCCATGGACAGTTATCGAAACGAATGATCGAGCATTTAACAAGAAGGTCAAGCACCGAGTCTACCAAGTCGGTGATCTAGTAGTCAAGCGCATCATTCTTCCACAAGGTGATCGGGGCAAATGGACTCCCACCTCGAGGGACCGTTTGTAGTCAAGACAGTATTTTCGGCGGAGCTATGATACTTAGCACCATGGATGGTGAAGACTTCCCACACCCTGTGAACGCGACATAGTCAAAAATACTACATGAGACCCGCTGGTCGGAGACTAGGCAAAATAAGGGCATCTGGCGAACCAAAGGTTCGGGCAAAATTAAGGATATATACAAAACATGTACACCGGCAAGTCGAAAACCTGAAAGGCGGCTTGGGCAAAAGGTATCGGTGGTGAAACCGAAGGGCGGTCTAGGCAAAAGTTAGGGATTTAAGCGTGCGACTATGTCTCTTCGGATCACCTTCCGGACTACTATAGCATTCAAGGTTCAAATGGCGAAGATCGGTCTACTCACTTTCTCTGACAGCAAGGAGATGAGATAGTTGAAATATAGTACTAGCATAGTTGGAACTTAACGAGATTGTTTCCGCGCTTTTTACTTTTCTTGTGTACAAACTATTTGGCCATACGCCACCTTTCAAATAAACTCAAAATTCTTTCTCTTTACAATTTTTGTTGTTGTCGTTTGCAATAAGTCCAACGTTTGCTTTGAATGATTATATGCATTTGACAATAAGAATCTAATCACAAACATACGAAAAGTGAACATACAAAAGTACTTACTAGGGTTCGAAGAATTGGATGACGAAAGTCAACGAATAGTTCCAGGAGCA